>JAUCMT010000056.1:15860501-15871585 GCA_032357475.1 Enteromius thamalakanensis
GAAATCTTTGGGGGTGCTTTTATTCATTTTGGGGGTGCTGAAGCACCCCCAAAAATGGGCTAAAATCGCCCCTGGTGCGAACAGCACCTTAAAATAAAACATGACCTAATTTTACTCAAACACATACGGCCAGTTTAACGGTCTGCGCCAGTGCAAACTGTCATGTAAAAAATTACAGTCAGTAGCTGAATTAGCGTTGAAAAGGATGTGGACACAGTTGCACCTGATCTGAAATACAATTTTGTAGGAATTTCCCCTTCAGATGCTAAATTTATGGGAGGAGATTCTTCAAATGAATCACACAATGCAATTTACTAGCATTTGCACTCGTCAGATTACTCGTATTTGCGCCATTATTCAACGGCCAAAAAGACGGTCTTAAACTAATTTGCACTTAAAATGGCTGCATTTATTATTGCTAGGAGGAAGCACTGCAGAGAAAAGAGAGCGCGTGGTGGAGGGGAGAGGGTTTTTTCCACAAATATTAATTTATTTGGATTGCCAGAACACCTTTTCTGAGACTGAATTACCAAGCCATGTTATTTTTAAGTTGCTTCAGGAAATGAAAGATATCTTGGAACCCTCATATAGAAGTCACGTAATACCTTGCAACTAACCTGTAATTATTACCTAAGCTTATTTCTGAAGCTATGAAAAAAGTTTGAGGCACTGACTTTACTGTAGGTAATAACACTGTAGTAATAATAATAATAATAGGAAAGTCTAATAACGTATATGGCTGTCTTGCTGAGATTCATACAAACAACCCTGTTGTCAACACTTCCCCTGCTGCTTAATCAATACAACAGCTTTTAATACTGAAAAGCTAGATGACTTAAGTGCGACAGTGCCTTCCTACTGCTGAGAAATACAGCTGGACTGGTGCTATTTGTAGCGATACACTGCTGAGAGAACAACAGGTAATCACACACACAACCTTGTTACCAGCTCAAACCACACAGCTAGCTCTAAAAGTTTGCTTTTGAATTAATAACAAAGGCTTGGGTGAGTGTTTTGAGCCAGAAACGACAGTAAGAAGCCTGAACAGTGAAGTAAAAAATCATTTCTACACACAAGGGTGCTAGAAAACCTAAAAATTGTGTTGAGATAAAAGAAATGCTAGACTCCAAACAACAGAACTACTGAAAAATTAACATTGTGCTGTATGTTCATTTTCCATAATTCAGCAGTCTAATTTCAATCAAAGAAAGTGGCGTAAGTGCTTAACAGTTACCTTGGTCCACGCAAATGAAATGCACTGCAATTAATAAATGACTGCAGTTTAAGATGTACATGAGGTCACATGACTCACATTGAATCGTCAGGCGTGCCCCGGCTAATTTTCCACAATTAATGAGCCCTTTAGATTTTATTGCTTATTCATTTACTTTCATTTCTGTCACCGGCACACTCCATCTAATTAATTAGCACACTTTGTTAGCAAATTACTTATTGAACACAATTAGTGCTGTTTTCAATCAAGCACACCTTAAAAACTCCTTGCAAGGAGAAACGTCTGTGCCTCTGTGTTTTTATGGCATTGGTTTAATTAACTATTCAACAGCTGAAATGTGCTCTTGTACAAATAAACTCCTAACTCTCACATGGCTGGTGACCATTGGGAATATAGAGGAAATGCCATCGTCAGATTTTGAAGACTAAAGACTTTCTAAGACTTGCCTGCAAGAAGCAGATTTTGACAGATTGTCTGTTTAGATGAATTGTGAGGTTTCTTGACAGCAGCCAGAATGAAGACGTGCCAGGTCTCTAGTTGGCTGACACTAGAGGTGGGGTGGTTATCACAGATACAGAAGCCAAATGGCAAGGTGAGCTAGCAGCACCTGAACATCTGGAGCACCAACAGCACAATTTCTTCTTTCCTGCAGTCCAACATGAACCTCCACAGCTGCTCAAATACTGAACACAATCACCTGCTGTGAGAAGAGAGCTGCTACAGTGTCTTATAAAGCCTGTTAAACAGTGTTGATCTCAGCGATGTCTGCTTACAAAGCGATGTTTTGGGCGACAAAAATAAAAATGCGCATAATTACCATAATTAAATGACTTTTAAACAAACTGAAAATGATACGAGAAAAAAAAAATTACATTGCATAATATTAAAAATGTCTTAGTTTATAAAGAACTGTTTAAATGAAAATATAACAAATAGTGTCAGGTGAAGCTAAATAGTTTTTTTTAAAATATTATTTTACTTTTTATTTAATGTCTTGTATGCTTACCTTATTTGATCAAAAATACAGTAAGAACAGTAATATTATGAAATGTTTTTACACTTTAAAAGAACAGTTTTCCATCTAACTAGATTTTAACATGTCATTTATTTCTTTGATGTAAAAATTTTTAGCAGCCAGTCTTCACTGTTACGTGATCCTTCAGAATTCATTCTAATATGCTAATTTGGTGCTTAAAACATTTTTTTTTTTTTTATAATCAGTGTTGAAAACAGATGTGGGGATTAAAATGTTTCTTTCTATGATTCTTTTATGAATACAAAGTTCAACAGCATTTTTTCTTTACAGCAGTTTTTAGTTTTAGTTTTGATCAAATTAATTTATCCTTTCTTAATAAAAGCATTATTTTTTAAATAAAAAAATCATACTGTCACTGACCCTTTGAACGGTAGTGCGTACACAATATAAATGTAATATTACAAGTTAATAATTTACACAAAAAGGACTTGATCGCACAAGTTGTATGCTAGTTAAAATGTAAAAATCATGTTGTGAATATGCACTTTCCATAACAACAAAACAACTAAAACCTAGAGAAATGTATAATAAAATCACTATTTCATTAGATCAGGCTCTCACAAAGATATTGCAGCTTTTCCATAAAATATATATGTATATTTATTTTTAATAAATCAGACATAATCATATTATAAGTAAAATTCACTAATTTGTTAGCATATGTTGTTATAAAGAATAACCAAAAAAGTAAAAAAAAAGAAATTTAATAAATAAATGCAAACAATAAACTGAGAGTATAAAACACAATATGCAAGCAATCTATGGAAACTAGCTTAAGTTTCAGTAATAAGATTTCTCCATTGGCAGTTTTTGTTTAACAAGTATGAATATGCTATAAATTGCTGATCACGTATGAATAAACTTTCAAGGCAAAGAGTTGTGAGTTGGTGGTGCTTTAGGAATTTCCTGCGACATTCCACACAGAGTATACAAAACAACTCCTAACAGCTCTTTAATGCAATTTCTGAGGGAAAAAAACTAAACATTAGTCAAGTTCTCATGTTTACTCTTTGATCTCACTGTAGGAAAAGTGCATTTCGCCTCAGCAACAATCCCTCAATCAACATTTGAGAGTTGAAGGAGAGCTCTGACACAATTACGAAAGAAAAAGATTTGTAAGAATGAGCAGCTGTTTAGGTTCGATTAAGATCTGGTGAGCTGCTGAACCTAAACAGAGCATGGAGCTGTTTGACTGTGTAAGAGGCCGATTCATGCATTCACTGAAGTCTGACAGAGAACGCGAGAAGGAAAATCCAATGCCGTGATGCTTTTTTGGAATGTCATGAGGGATTGTGCTTTGTGGCTGAGAAAACCTCTTTCTATTAGATAGATTTTTGAGCCTACAGAGACCCGCAGGTTTCAGGAATTTGATTTCTGCTTGTGGAAGTGATTTACAGCCGCGGTGTGTCAAACTCCCATTGGGACGAGGCTCAATCCGAAAAACACTGCTTCACTGATTTTCAATGGCTTGCTCAAGTGTTCCCGCCTCTGAGGGAGAGAATAAAATCCCACCCTGACGAACATCATCCATCTGAACTAAAGTATTTAATTGTCAGAAATTGGGAGAAATTGACAACTCGACTGTCTCCAAAGTGATACCCAGAAGAGACGGTGAGAACGTAACGTAAATGCCTCATGTCAAATTATCGTGAAATATTTTCCGGCCACCTAAAATATTTGAAGCAACGCATGCTGCATATTTGAGTTTTAATGTCCATTTTGCTTACATATTAAATAAGTTGTAGATTGTACAGTTTATGATTGATTCACACCAGCTAACAGAATCATTTGTTTGGGAAATGACTCGTTTTTATTCCTAGAGTCTATTGTTTGTGAACTGAACTAAACTGATCAGACTGTATTTTACTGATTGAATAAAAACAAGAGCCTGTTCATAAGAGTCATTTGCTTGTAGGTCACATTACACTTGTCTCACTGTATGTTTTTAGTCAATAAAGAGTGCATTCGAGGGAGTCATTTACACTTTTAATTCACATTTGTTCATGATTTGAACAACATACAGTAGGTCGCACTATAGTTTATTTAACTAAAAATAACCACATCATACAGTATGATTCATTTGCTCATGATTCACAGCTATTGAATCACTGTTTGTTTTTGATGGAACAAGAAGAATATGTTCATAAGTTGAATTTGTTTATTACGATAGACTGGTACCGCTGCATGTTCCTTATTCAGAGTCATTTCCTCACGAATCACTCTACATTGATGTTACTTTATGGATTTGATTTAATAAAATGTAAACTCTCGGTAGCCGTCGGTCTATTTGTTTAGGATTCAGACTACTTAAGCCGCACTTTTGCATAAATGTTTCATTCACATAAGAGTCATTTGCTCATGAATCGCTCTAAAATGGTTTTACTCACTAAAAAGAACCAGTTTCAGAGAATCATTTACTTGTGAATCACATTACAGTGATCTTGCTCTGTGTTTCTCATTTAGCACACATAACTTTTGCTCATAAATCACACTTTTCTGGTTTCGCTGTGCATTTTTGATTCACGAAAAGAGCCTGTTCATAAGAGTCGTTTGCTTGTGACTCACACTACTTGTCTCACTGCATGTTTTTATGATTCTTTTAAAAGAAAGATTGCTGGTAAAAGATTACTTGGAAAATTCATATTAGATTTCCAAAATGCATACATCAGATAAAAGAATCACAGCAAAAGCATTTACTAAGCGATCATACGCAACTAGCTGTGAGTATGAATGAAACTTTAGTAGAAGATATGTGTGGTCCACAATCACACGGTCGGCACAAGATACGCATTTTACTTTCTGAAGCGTGTGCGTATCTGACAGACTAATATGCGGAGGATGGTAATTGCCTCTTTACGGTGCTCCTACAGAAAATGATTTGTTGAAATACAAGACACTGCCATTCACTCTGAGGGGTAATTTACTGCTGGAATCAGTGATTGAAATCAGAGAATAAAACTACTGTTTGTATTAGCATATGAGTGTGTATTTGTATAAAGCACATGCACATGTGTTCATGTATATTCAAAAGTCTCTTATAGAAGGTAAAAATACAATTGCTAACAGCTAATTTATAGTAAAACTGCAAAACTTCTCCAAGTATGGCTTAAAAAAGTTCCAGTAGTTTAGGAAATGGTAAAAGGAACCTGGGAGAGCAAACAAAAGCAGCGTGTTCCTCTCACAGCCCTGACTTTAATGTAGTTTAATGCTGCGCTGTTGCTATGGATACAAGCATAAAGCATTACGTGAGACGGATACTCAACCCAAGAGATTCAACACTTTCTCACTTATTTCTCAAGCAACTCTTCACAACAAGAAGCTATGTATAAATCATAATAAGCTAGATTTGCACGCCACATAAACATCATTATGCATTATTGCATAAATCATGAATCAGATGCTTTTTGTCTTCTTGCTTCACGGAGAAGAGACAGGAGAGACACAGTAAATCTTTACTCGATGTGACAAAGCCATACAGGTTATGATTCAGTTTGACCCGCAGGCGATCTACAGCTCCGAATGCAGAGAAGAGACGTGGCTGGGGGAAATGGCTTGTCAGGCTTGTTCCTCATTCCGTATGGAACAGGAAGGAGTTGTGAAAAATCCAAAGCTCTTGGTTTTTTGTCAGTTCATCAAAGCAACCATCGTTCTCAGCGGTCCTGATATGAAGCTCTCTTTTCTGCATCACGTGGCCAGCTGCCATAGAAACAACCACACTGTGCAAACGGCAATCTGTTCTTAATGAGAGATCTGCCTTTTCGGCCCATCTGCAATCAATGGAGTTGTGGCTGCATCTGGTTTTGTAAATGCAAATCTAGGTTGGAGTTTCTCAGGTATGTGTGAATGAAGTCTTCAAAAATGCATATCCTTCTCACTTAGCATTAATTTCTTTTTTTTTTTGAAAGAAGTTTCTTATCATTACCATTATTTAATATGAAATGCATTCTAAAGAGTAATAATTCAACAAATTCTAATTACTTTTTTTCTATTTTAATATATTTTAAAATATAATTTTTTTCCTGTGCGCTGCTCTTTTTTTTTTTTTTTGAAACTACATTGTTTTATTAATAGTATCTTTCATAGATTCTTGAATTAACTGAAAGTTCAAAAGAACAGCATTTATTGGAAAATACATTAAAAATGTCACTTTTAATTATTTTAACGTGTTCTTGCTCCAAAAAAACGATAGTAACTTATACAGTTTCTGTAAAATGTCTTATGTAAACACACATTCGTTTCAGTGTGGCAGTTTTTGCACTGGTTCTGTGAAAAATCCACAAATACTGAAAGTCTGCAGTCATGTCATTCCAAACCTGTATACCTTTACTCTGTGAAGCACATTTATTGTCATTACAAGGACAAAAACAGTTGAAACACTATGTAAAATATCTTGTGTTATATTCTATTGAAGTCTTACAGATTCGGGGTGTGTTTGAAATTTACATTTTATAGTGAACTATCCTTTTAAAAAACAAACTAACGGAGAAAAAAATTAAGTTCTTCCAACCTACACAAAAAAAAGCACTCAGAAGCTCACCTCAGGCAGCCAGTGGCATTGCGAAGTACTTGGGACGTGTGCATTTGAAGCTTGCGGTCCTCCTGATGTGGGGACACGTCCCAGGTGGAATGGGGTATAATCACGGTGTTGGTCAAGACAGCTAGAGCGTCCTGGATTATAGGCATCTTCAGAGCATCACAGGAGGACAGGTTCCACAACACACCTGCACAGGACAAACACATAAGCACAGTCTTTACACCAGCCATCTAATTTACTCTACTTGTGAACGGCATTTAAAGTGCATGGGTAATGAAAGGTTCATTTTGGTTTTTGGACTCTCCAATAACAGGCAGACATGCATGCAAGGTCAAAAAAACACTAATTAATTTTTTCTTATAATATGCATATATTTTTACTCTGCTTGATCAAGGATACTTAAACGATTTGCTCAACGATTAATTTTCCAAACCACTCCTTTGTGTGGTGCTAATCTGCAGCGATTGGTGGACTGTATCATGCCTGTAATGCCTGATAAAGCAGGGTTTGTGAGAATCAATGCTGCTTTGCGTACAGCGTTACCTGTGAAACAGCTATTTTAGTTATCTAAAAGTGACACCTAATGGCAATGAATGAATTTGCATTTTCATTCAGACCAACAAGTGGGCGGGTAATATGCTAATGTTTCATGCTGAGGTCAACATAAAATGGCTTGGGATTTGTTTTAAAAATGACTCATTCAATAATTCAGTGTTGACTCTTTCTTATACATGGTATGTATTTTATCCACGCTCCACTTCAGATTTAAATCTTTGCAGGATGTGTTTATTTATGCATGAAAGGTAATTTTCAAAAATCCAAAATAGGGAAACTTTAATAAACTAAGAAATGATTCACAGCAAAATGAAAGTTTGCTGAAAATGTACTTACCCTCAGGCTATCCAAGATGTATCCAAGACGTTTTTTTTTTTATTCGTCAGAATACATGTTCATCAGAAATGGAGCAATACATCCCTTGCTCACAAACCGATCCATTGTAGTGAATGGGTGCCGTCAGAATGAGTCCACAACATGACTCCAGCTCATCAATTAAAATCTCATGAAGCAAAAAGCTGCATGTTTAATAAGAAACAAATCCATCTTAGAGACATTTTAACTTTAAACCATTGCGTCCTTCATCCATAACGCTTTCTCCAGTGAAAAACTCATCTTGAATGAATCCAGAGAGAAATATCCGTTTACAAGCGAAAACAGCCCAAAACAGTTCTAAACAAAAATGTGATGTGATTAACTTTTTCACTGGAAGAAGCATTTTTATGGATTGGTATTTTGGCCAGAAGAGATGGTTTAAATTTAAAATGCATGGATACAAAATGGATTTGTTTCTTACAGAGGAACCACTGGTGAGCAAGTACAGTATTGCTAAATTTCTGTTCTGATGAACAAACAAACTCACTACATATTAATGGCCTGAAGGTGAGCACATTTTCAGTTCAGTTTTCATTTTTGGGTGAACTATTGCTTTAACATTCAGTGACTGCAGCAATGCACAAGAAATAATGCTTTTCTATTATTTCTCTTTCAGAGGGGTAAAAAATTCATAGAACATTGCCAATTCTGTGCTTGAGCTAGCCTGAGACAGGTTTTGACAACGTCTCACACAAACCCACACAAATGTAGAGCTGAACATAAAGCATAATTTGACAAGCTATAGAGCCTGCGGTCTCACATTACAATGGCAGTCTAACAGCATTTTACCAAACTCCTTCACAGCTTTGCCAAGCCTTTGAGGGAAGACTTATGCAATATGATTTACTAGATACAATTCACATAAAACAACTCTTATGTACTGCACAACCCTTTAGATTACATCTGAGAGATCACAACAGATACAAATGCTCGAACTAACAGAATTTCTAAAATTAAACAGCCTAACTTTTACACTATTAAAAACATGCCGAGACTTAATATCTTTGGTTCCACATACTGTAGCATGTCCCTCTTATCGTTATCACCGCAGCCATTAGAGATTTGTGAAAGGCATTCTTGCAGAAACATCATATTTGCCTCAGAAAGTCATTTGATAAACAAACAAACGATGGAGAAGAAGAGGAGGGAGTCATTAGCATTTTAATTTTTGTTTAGGAATTGATAATGACAGCGGAAGAGACAATCAGAATGTTTGTTCGGTCAAGACCTTTTGTTTTCAACACTGCTTTATAATATATGCAGTTTGATGGCGGCTACAGTAGGTTGAAAGATCTGAAGATAGAAAGTGAAGATACTGTATATTCGCATATATTTGTGTGGGAGGTCTGTCCTAAACTAGCAGAGATCAACCACCCATGTTCATGCTGTGATTGTGGGCATGACGGTCATGTGACTGCACAGCCGTCTCCTTTATGACTGGTAAGAAAAGCCACTCATTTTCATGTTTTTGACAAGAAACAATGCCCCTAATTAGGCTTTCAAACATGCTAATTACCGCGTCTCTTCCTCCACAGCCCAAAGACAAAATTCATGCAATTCTACAGTTGACTAACTATATCAACATGACTAAAGGCTTCAACAGTTTGTAAGCAAACATCTCCAGACCCGCAGACAGCTCTAATTTTCTTACATCACCATGGAGATAAGTCACAAGGAAAAGATCAAGTCAAATGCATTGCATTGTGGGTTTACAGTATTTTCACAGCATGCAATTTAATGTACTAGCATTTAAAAAGTTTGGGGTCAGTAAGATTTTTTTGTAACAATAAAGAGATTCGCCTAAAAACAATAAAACATAGTATGGGGGGGAAATTAAAATAAAATTAAATAAAACATAAAAAATTAAATAAAATTAAATTGAAGTCAGTGGCTTCAGATAAATTTGGTTTTCAAATGTCTTAAAAATATATAATAATCGGTGTTAAACAGAAACTAGATGCAAAAATGCATTAAAAAATAAATAAATAAAAATAAAAAGAATATATATATATATGTGTATTTTTTTCTGTAAAAAAATATAATAATAATAATAATAAAAAAAAAAAAATAATAATAATATAAATAAATATATATAAAATGAAGAGTAATGATGTTAAAAAATCCTTTATAAAAGTAAATATAAAATTGTAAATATATGAAATTAAAAAGGTTATTTAAAATATTGCTTTTGGTAAGACATCTTTTAAAATATTTAAAACGTCTTACTGGCCACAAATGAATAATATCTGCTTACTGAGCACAATATACAGTGCTTATTGGATTGCATAAATAAAAGGTAGTACACAGCTCCATGAGGATCAAAGATTCTTAACGTACCAAGCAATTACCAAAAATTCAGCCACTTACACAATCGATCATCAGCTTCTTTCAAGTTGAACAAGAAGAAACTCTTATTAAGCTTGTAGGAGGTCAATTTCAAGCAGTCAATACTAAAACATCCCACAAATGAGAAATAACCAATTTAGCCATGCGTGGTGCCAATTAACCAATCCTAAGCTCATCAATATCTCACCTGAGAGAGCTCACTGTCTAAGGCGGTAATTTATCTTGACACATACTATATCCCAGAGGATATCTCTAATTTCATCCTAACCCTCAAAAACATTCTAATGTCTAGCAGCTGCAAGAAGAGAAATATATTTTTGCAGGACAAACTTTGTGCTAATATAAAACCACAAATATAGCCAAACACAACAATTGTGTTCTAATCAGAACTAGATTCACTTTACATAACTTCCGCAGATGCATAACTACACATAACTCTTTGTAGCTGGAAGCATTATCAAATTTGCTAAAATATTTCAGAAACAAACATTCAAGGGAAATGTGAAGCTTTATACATTTTGAAAATGTACATTATGTTACCAAATGCTTTTAGACGAAGTGACTAAATGAACAAAAATACTAGCAGTGTTTAACAAAACAACAGCGATCGCCCACTTTTCACCCTGGCCTTGGGTCTGGAAGAATTTTTCAATTTAATCTCTCTACAAGAATTAAAAAGCCAAGAGCTTCAACACAACCTTTGATGTTTAGCAAAAAAGCATATTAGAATCAGAAAAAAAATGAATGACTGGTAGTAAAATATAAAATTATTAAACAGTCATAAAAAATACATTTTAATTTATTTGCTAAATATATATTTATTGCAATACTTCATAGATGCATACACACATATATAGTGTTTGTAAGGCCGAGGGGCCAAAACCTCCCTGCACAAACAAATCAAATCTATTATGTCTGTTTTAAAAAATATATATACACTCAACAAAAATATAAACACAACACCTTTGTTTCTGCTCCGATTTTTCATGAGATGGACTTAAAGA
>JAUCMT010000056.1:15873832-15888854 GCA_032357475.1 Enteromius thamalakanensis
TTTTCCAGTTTAGACAGCTCTTAACATTTATTTTAATCTAGGACTAGTCTTAAACCCTGTTCGGGAAACTGCCCCTAGATGTAGCAAAATTTAAAGTATTAAAATGACAAAAACTAAAAACAGTTTAGTTTAAAATGTATAACTACTTTTGAAATGACAGAACTATACGTAAAAACTCAAAATATTAATACAAACTTACAATATGCAGACGCACTATAATTATAGGTATATACTTAAATATACTGAACAATTTAAGAATATAACATACAATCTGAAGCAGAAAAACATATATAAAGTTGATTTGCAAAAACGGATAACTTTTTACATTTTCAAAAATCATGTTTTTTATTATGTTGTTTTTAAAGTGTTAGTTAGCTGGGTTTTTTTCTTTTGCTATTTTTTCCAAATAACTCAAACTGCAGTTTGATTGAGATTCATTGAAAAGCAAAAGAAAAAACAATGATTTTTGAAAAATGAGTTATGTGTTATCTGTTTTTGCAAATGAATTCTTAATATATACTATTTATTATACAATTTATCAAAGTAAATTGAGTACATTATTAATACTGGTGATTATAATTCACTTCAAAGTTTTGGAAAAATGTTGCATACAGTAAATATTCTCCAAATATCTCCTTTTGCGCGCCGCAGAAATAAGAGCATACAGGTGTAGAATGATACGAGGCTAAGTAAATAATGGCAGAATTTTCATTCGTGGACAAACTGAGTCAAATTAAGTCAGACTTAGCTAATCAGAAGCACAGAATCAGTGACCCACCTGTATGCAAAGCTTGATTTGACAATACTGAGCTCCCCCTCATAAGGAAACATATCTTCATATTCCAACAATATCCCATTAGCACCCAGAGATGACAGTAAAGGGAATATCTATAAAACAACATAAAGGCAAACTTTAAAAAGGAAACTATTGACATGTTTAACCACATGTCTGAAACACAACCCTGTTTGCACACATTCCCACCCGTTCAAGGTATTTGACTTTAGGTGCAGCGCCTTTTAGATCTAAGTGCACAATTCTTAACGTATCCATGGGTGTATCATCAGGAACTACTGGTTCTAATTCTTCCTCTTGGTTTGATTTAATCGGGTCTTTCTTCTCGGGCTGAATCTCTGTGTTGCCTGCATGTTCTTCTTTGGCAGGATCCTCCGCACTATGAACCAGATTCAGCTGCGGGATACGCTGGTTAGCCCAGAAATTACCAGGGTGGATTATTTGGTTTGTCTTGACACTTGTGTCTTTGCTTGAGCTATAAATAGAAGGGAAATAAAGTTCAATCACAAGCTCGTTTGGGACAGTGAAGCATAGTTTGGTGCTGATGCACATGTACATGGAGGAGACCCATGAGAACTGCAATCCTCACCTGGGACGAAAGAAGATTTTTGCCATGGCAACAATCACCAAGCAGCCCACAATCAACCTCATAAGCTTCTGAGTGTTCATGTCTGACTCTGCACAGGTGAATGGGATAAACCATACAAATAAAGGCAGGCATTGAACTCAGGTGACCTTCAAAAGACAATTTGCATTGAAAATCAGGAGACATAATGAAAATCTAAAAATCTTTACCTGCTTAAATGACAATGGAAACACATCAGGGGCCGGTTGCATAAACTTTTTTAAGACAGTGCTTGGAGTCCGACTAGCAGTAAAAAAAAAATCTCATTTTGGATTTTTGGATCACTTAACTGAATATTAAACACATATATATGACCAGTTTTTGATAGCTAACTTATAAAACCAGTTTAAACCATTCATGCAACTGGTCCCAATGTATGCATTTAATACAATTTTATTTGCAAAAAATTTAAGATTTTAAATTTTCGAGTTATGCAAATGAACTCTGTATATTTTCTCTTTCGGACCCTTCTTTTTGCTCAAATAAAAGCCATGACGCTTTATAAATGAACGCGTGACGTTATCACTTTAGAGAAAGCGAAATGCATACTTACTTTGTTAAAGACCATTAAGTTAATCCATTAGAAGATAAAAGACTTTATGAAGCATTGAAGCATGGATTTACTTCCGTGTGTAGTTTCTTGCCGCAGCAAGTGCATTTGTGTGCTTGGGGAAAAAGCGACAAGTTCTACCTGTTTAACGTGACGCACATACAAGAGGTTATTTGAATTGATAATCTGAAGGCAAATGTTAGACGGACATCTTCACTCCCCGAGCGATAACAGCATGACAGTTCAAATAAGTGTGCGCGTCACATTGAAGCTTTACGGCGCCTGGTGTCCAACGAATCAAATACTGTGCGACCGTAACACCACTTATAAATGCGCAAAACAAATGCAAAATAAAGCCAGTTGCCACAATACACTGTACGAAGCAAACAAGCAAAAAACAAGACAGGTTGCTACTGCATGTCATATGATTTAATTATGTTTAAAAACAAGTTACATTTTAATAGTTGCCACAATATGTCAATATGACCTGGCAGCGGAGTCCTGTTGTGCTATGTGATATTTGCTTTACATGCAGTTTTTATGTTTTTATAATTAAAGCACATGTAATATACTGTTCAAGACGATAACCTAAAACTGGTGAATTGTTACAACATCTAAAACACTTTTTACCAGTGATTTTTTTTAGTGAAAAATTATATTTCTGCATTTTTTTAATGCCCCCCCCCCATTCAAATGATATAGTTATAGATATATACACTGAAACTGAGACGTATTAGATTATCTTTCAAATGCAAAAGTTCGATGTTATCGAAAATGTGACAAAACAGAGTTGACCTAAAGTCATATGAGCTTATTTTTCTAAGTCCCGCCCTTAACCTCTCACTGTTTGTTTTGATTGGACAGAGACATTTTCAAGCGGCCTACGATTGGATAGTTTAGTAGCCACTCACAGTTCCCTGCCAACCACTCCACGGGAATACGGGCAGCAGCTAAAACAATGGCGTCGCATTTCAGTGGAGTGCTTCAGCTCACGGATCTGGATGACTTTATTACTCCGTCTCAGGTTGAATAGCTGTTTCTGCATGTAACATTTGAAACAGACACATTACTATCATTTCAGTGCTTTTACTTTGTATCTATATGACACCGGTCAGCTGATCATTAGATAACGATACAGTTTACTAAAGTGACACAAGTCTTTCTGATAACGTGTAACGTTAATGCAAATTATGCTGATGATCGAAGACATTCGTTTGTTAGAGCTCCGAAGTTTGGGCCCACTTTATTTGTAAGGTCATATAATGTCTCAAAACCTAGAGCTAGGTATGAAATACTACTCAAAATGCATTTTGAACTAATAGTTACTGCTGCCACACCAATTAATTAATTAAAAGTCATTGGTGGAAGGTTACACTTGATATTTTGGGGTGTGTAAGAAGTCTCTTATACTCCATAAAAAGTATTTATTTGATAAAAAATACAGTAAAACAGTTATTGTGAAATATGAAATAACTATTTTCTATTTGAATATATTTTCAAATGTAATTTGTTCATATGATGCAAAGATGAATTTCAGCATCATTACTTGCATAACATTTTTTATCACATATTGTGAACGGTTATTCTGCTAAATAATTGTTTGTGGAAATGAAACACGTTTTTCAGGGTACTTTTGCAACATTAATAATGTCTTTACTGGCACTGAAGGTATTAATTTCCCCCATCTTTTGAACAGTAGTAGGTTATTTAACCGAAATATAACTTCAATAGTATCAATTTGTCCACTTTATCAGGAATGTGTGAAGCCTGTGAAGGTGGAAAAGAAGCAGGGAAGATCTGTGGCTAAAATCCAGATAGAAGATGATGGCAGTTATTTTCAGGTCCATCAGGTGAGTACTAATGCCTGCGTTTGGAAGTCGTTTGTGTGTTTGATTCGTCAACTGTGATAGATATAATATATAAATGCTTGTTTCCCAGGATGGTCAAAGACAAAAGTTGGAGAAGGCGAAGATTACTCTGAATGACTGCCTGGCTTGCAGTGGCTGCATCACGTCTGCGGAGAGTGTCCTGATCACCCAACAGAGTCACGAGGAGCTGTATCGTGTGCTACGCCAGAATAAGGTGCACATTGCGCTAATTCAGCTGTGCTAAACCGTTCACCCCAGGTGAATATTTCACCTGCGGCATGTTTGTTTGTGTGTGTGAGCAGCAGCAGGTCATCAGCAGCGAGCAGAAGGTAGTGGTGGTGTCTGTTTCTCCTCAGTCCAGAGCCTCTCTAGCAGCACACTACGGTCTCAGCAGCAGCGAAGTGGCTCGGAGACTCACCAGCTTCCTGAAGAACTTGGGTGAGATTGAGTCTACTTTCATATGACTGTCCTCCTGTGTGTACTGAGATCATGGAAACAGCATACTGGTCTTTCAGGTGTCCATTATGTGTTTGACACCGGCTTCAGTCGCTCATTCAGTCTGATAGAAAGCCAGAGGGAGTTTCTAGAGCGAGCCAGACGGAAGGACGTAGACAAGAATGCTCTACCGATGCTGGCGTCTTCCTGTCCAGGTAGATGCATCTGTTTTCTATTGTGTGCAGAATTCTCAGTATTGTGCTTTGTTATGTTTTCTTGTTAAAGCAGAGGTGTCAAATCCTAATTTAACACACCTGATCAGGTCTTTCAGGCTTATTTGAAAACTAAACTCTGCAGGGCTGTGGCCCTCCGGGAACTGATTGTCAAATGATCTTTTGTGTTTGGTTCAGGTTGGATTTGCTATGCTGAGAAGACTCATGGTGAATTCATCCTCCCGTACATCAGCACAACCCGCTCCCCGCAGCAAATAATGGGTTCACTAGTCAAGGGCTATTTTGCCTCTCAGAAGGTACTAAACAGGAGAAACTGCCCACAGTGCTTCATGATAAATGCAAAGTATTTTTAGACTTTAGATAATGCAGAGACTGCATTATGCTTTATAGTTGTTTTAGTGTAGTTATATAATATATTGTTTATTTCTGTGTTAGAAAACCTTGCAATATGGACAAAATAATCATATTGCAATTTTTTTTTTTTACAAATATTGCGATTTTTGGCAACTGCTTTTGCTTTTTCAAACAAGCTTCATACATACTTTCTAAATTTATTCAGTGCATAATAAGTGCATAGCAAAACATTTCACAAGGAATGAAATAACATTTACTGACAATGTGCGCATGCATCATATCGGTGCACATATGATAGGTGCGTCGGTAATTTCTTTGTGCCGTTTCTGAATAAAAAATTCTGAAAAAAAATCAAAATAGATAAAATTGCAGCCTTATGCAATTTGGGGGGGGGGGGGGGGTTGCGTTTAATTGCACATCCCTACTATTAAACTTTTTTATTTTTAACAGTAAGTCGGGTAGGCCTATAAAATGATTAATAGCGATTAATCACATTCAAAATAAAATTTTGTTTACATAAAATAATGTGTGCATAGTGTGTATATTGATTACGTATATATAAATGCGCACACATACTTGTATATATTAAAGAGAAATATTTTAGATTTATATACAAAATATATGTAATATAAATTATATACAAGTATGAATGTGAATAGAAGTATTTTAATTTTTTATTTTTTATTTTAAATATACACACATGTATTTATATATAAATAATAAATAACTTTTGTTTTGAATGTGATTAATCATTGTGCAGCCTTAAAGTCAGGTTTTATTATTTAATTATCGTATAATTATTCCAGTAAACATTCAATAATCAAGCACACAAAAATAAATTAGGAGTAAATTTATTTATTTATTTATTTTTTGTTCTTTGATTTAATATCAACAATTTCTTTTTATTAAATGAGTAATTAAGGTTAATTATGATATATTATTTGATTGATATTTGTTATTAAAATATATGTAAATACCTTTCAAATGAAATGCAATTACTTGTATTTATATATACACAGTACTTCTAAGTCTTAGGCCACTAGTATTTTCACCCATTAAAAATGGGTTTAAGTGGGTTAATTCTGTCTTTTGTGATAGCGGGTCAGGTGAAAATATCAGTTATATTTTCAAACATTATTTTTGTCTTTAATTGTAATAATGCAGTGATTATTGTCTGACAACAGCCGGTGCTTTACACAGAGATCTGATCTGATCATTATCCAGTCTGTCTGGAGTCACATGAAGTAACAGAACAAACTGAGACAGACTCAATCCAGAAGAACTGTGGCAACGTCTCCAAGACGAAAAAAAAAAAAAACCTACCTGTAAAGCTACAGTACTGTAAAAATTTAAACACTTGTGTACAAATGCTGTGAAATATGGATGCTTTTAAAAACAATTAAATGGATTTAATTAATCAATTCTTCTAAACCTCTATTAACCAAATCAAATAAATATTTGGTATTACAGCTTTGGCTAAAACAGCTTCTGTTCCGAGGTACTGTACACTTGCCCATAGTTTTTCAGGTAGGTTTTTTTGAAGCATCTTGAAAGTATATATTTGTAAAGTATAAAATAAAGTATATATGACAAACTGTATATATTTTGAATATATATATATATATATATATATATAAAATATATTATTTATAAATATATTTACTGCAATATACAGTAGAGACATACCATATTTGTGTTTGTAATTATATATTTATATATATTACAAATTATTACAAAATATTGTGGGTCTTAGTGCGCATGTTTATGAAGGTGTGAGCTTCTTACTGGTCACTCTACTTCTAGCAGTCTTTCATGGCTCATTTTCGTCTTGACTTTCACTTTCTAAAGTCTTTGGGAAAAAAGCATGCATTCTGAAAAGGAAAGAACAACCTTGATTGCTGAACTGAGAGAGTATCTAATCAGAGACCGCTTCTCATGAGGGAACAAGAGAGAGAGAAAGAAAGAGAAAGAGAGGAAGGCTCAATGCTAGAGCACTACAAGGACATAATTGTCGTCAGTGGTGACATTGACCAAGATCAAATCTCATGCCAGCAGAACACAGGCCTAGATTTAGACTCCTTCATTACACCAGGGTCTCTCACTGTATGAGCAAAAATCCCACAGACAGCTTCACAACCCTGTAGAAACAGACATAAATAGTTCTCCAATGTCATGGCCAATTATTTACTTGCAGTGTTTTAATTAATTAGTGGAGCTTACGATAAAAAAACTGACATAGTAGCTTGGTTATTTGCTCAAACAGTAAGTTTACTGTTTTGAACAAACCCCAAATCCTAAGGTTTAGGGATGTACATAGACATCAGCACCACATCTGTATCAGCAGATATTAAATGTAATGCCTATTTTAAGATCATCTATCAGCAACGTAAAGCGATATCTATAGACTATGGCAACAATTTAAGCCTTTATGATAAATCACGACCAACCTTTCAAGGCCGTATATAAGTTTCCAACAAAGGACTACTAAGTTTTTCATTAGTTGTCTAACAAGCACGTAAGAAGCCATTTCTCTATTATTATCAGCATGCACTTTTCTCATTCAAACACTATTCTTTTCTCTACACTGTGGCACTGCGAGGCTTATATTCTCTGACATATAACAATTTTGATTTAAAAAAAGTAATAAATAAATACCATGTCGAATTTAAATGTCAGTGAATCCCATTTCATAATTAACTAATATTTTTATTTAGCAAAAATACACTAAACTGATCTATTTTAACTTTTGTTATTAAACAAATGCAAATATACAGTTTTCTAATCTAAAAACTTTTAAAGGTTAGTGTAGACGCATAAAATATGATTTAAAAAAATGGAAAAGACCATGAGACTCCAATTCTACCTCGAGTGAACTATTTGGGACAGGGCCGTATGCAATACAGCAAGAGACAAAAGGCAGACGCTGAGTGGAATTAGGCTAACTAAGCAAGAATCCTCCCTAATTTTAGCATACGACCACACTGCGTAGTGCAATTCAAACACCTCTCACTGCCAATGGATTCAGACAGTTTCTCAGGGGATGTTCTGTTGTCTGAGTTTCTTGCAAGCTTCCCGTTCGTGCAGACCAGTATTCCATCTGTTCTCCACAGCCGTGCAATTCATAAAGGAACATGGTCACGTGTTATCTTTCACATAGGCTCTGCAGAGCTTTAAAGCACATAATTTAGGAAAACTACATGTCAAAGTCCGGTGTTCAGCTTATGTTCGAGGATACATGATAAAAGATGATGTTTTAAAGCTTCACAATCCTTCTCTCATAAAACATTTCTCAGCACCCACACAACACAAACTGCAATACCCCGCTAAAAGTTTTTAAGTTAATGCAAAATAAAAATGCGACTAAATTCCGAATGTATTTACTGAAATTTGCAGAGGTGGCAATAATATTAATGAATGGTAAAAAAAAAAGTTTAATTTACACTGCTCATTTCAGAAAAACAAATACACTTTACATAATATGGCAAACACTCAGACATTGTCAGTTAGACATTGATCATATTTAATGAAATAAATATTAAATCTGACAATGAAAAGAAACAATCAGTCTTAAATGTATAGGGTGAAGAGATAGTGCCAAGGTTCTGGGTCAGATTAAGTAAAGGTTGTAACAAATAATATTGTAAAGGTGGAAAAACACAATTTGTAATTTTACAAGCATCCTGGCATGAGGTTCAAAGCATAATTTAGAATCAAATAGCATTCCTTGATTCTGTGTAATGACTGAAGAATTAAACGTAACTCAGTCAATATAAAAGCAGGTTTAATTTTTAGAAAATAGAACAAAGGGCATTATAGATGTTTTTAGCCATCCATACATTGACATCTTATAGGCAGGATGTGATGGAAAATGGAGGATAAACAGAGCTGGACAGAAAGATGGTTTTGTGTGTCTTCAGCATATACATGAAAGTTAAGATGCTTAATTCACCAGGACTCTGAATAATCTGACAAAAAGCAGCATAAAGATTAGAAACAGAAGTGGGCCAAGAACAGATCCTTGAGGTACACCATGGGAAACAGTGACAGAGCTAGATTAATGCAGTTAATGCTAATAAACTGAGATATATGAGGCCACTGAATGGCAGAGCCAATAATACTACAGAACATAGATGAGATTGGATTTCTAAATGCATTGTTTGTTTGTTTTTAAACCGTCTATGAACATTTTCCAAAATGGAAAGAATTGTCCAGAGTCTCCCTTTCCTTCCATCCTCTGTGTTTTCGTTGTGGGAAAAGCCTTGCATAAACCTCACTGGGCTTTGAAGTGAAGCAGACGCAGGCAGCAGGCTGACAGGACACCTGACCATCAGGTCTGACTGGGTCCATATGGCCACATCTACTTTCTGTATGTCAAAAAACAGCACATTTCTGCAGACTCAAATAGGCAGGAAAAGTATGACTCAGATGTGCTGCTTTGCTTGAGATTGAGAGGATGAGAATCCTCTGGGCAGCCAAAGACCTTGAGGCTTCCAGCTTGCTGATTAATTTGTGACAGGAAGTCTCTCTAAGTGCCCTGTGTGCAATGCTTTTAATTTATATGTTAATCTGAATTCAGCGCATAGCAGGCATTTCCAGTGTGGCTTCGTTCCAAAGTCTATCCATTCCGTTACAGAAACAATTTAGAAACATGTTTGGGAATGCAAAGCCTTTGGGGATGTCTTTTTTTTAGCGGACAGGTGATTTATTTTTCAGAAAATATATTTTTTCGTTCCTCAGCCCCAAAATGTGAAGTAAACAAAATGATTTAAGAATGAAAAATGCAGATTTCTCAACTAAAACAAAAGAAAAGAAAAAGGATAATATCTAATTCTGCATCTGTATACATATAGTATGCAATGGTCAGTGTTCAACACTTGAAATGACTAGAACAAAACCTGTTTCCTGTCACAACAGTCTAGAAATATTAAAGTACTAAAGAAATGAAGTCATCTAACTTTCACATTCAGTGTTCATTGTTCTCTACAAAATAAAAGAAAATAATTAATAAATCCATAAGCAAGAATTTCAGATGAATTTTCACTTTGAAACAGATCACTAGACAATCAAGTTTGGGCTTTCTGTACTTATAATTAAAAGAAAATGTCACTCCTGCTAACATCAAAACCCATTTGAACTTAACTGTGAAACTGCACTAGTTTAGGTGCGAAGATCCTCATTACTCATGTTTAAAAAGAGTCTGAAACTAATAATTACTTACTACAGCATGTATATATGTATAGGGAGAATCAACGACTGATCTGCAAAATTCCTGATATAAATCTCACACTGATATCAAAGCCACAGAAGTTCTTACCTGTGACCAGTTCTCTGACTTCCACATCAGTGGTCTTTCGCAGCAGGCGGACCAGTGCAGGAATCCCACCGCAATTCTTCAGAGCGATTTTATTATCATCGTTGGCTTTGCCATAAACAAGGTTCCTCAGGGCACCACAGGCGCTTCTATGTACTTCAGCCATTCTGTGATCCAACAGGTCCACCAACAACTGAATACCGCCCTGCCTCCGTATCTGAGAGAAACAGACAGTAAACAATAATATATATATACATGTAAAAGGCATCTAAAAAGTGAAAAAATTGACCAGGTTATACGTTTTAAGACCGTTTTAAAGGAATGATTCACTCAAAAATTAAAATTCTGTCATCATTTACATGTTCAAGTTGTTCCAAGTCTGTATGAATTTCTTTGTTTTGCCAAACACAAAGGAAGACTTTCTTCAAAATATCTTCATTTGTGTTTAGCAGAACAAAGGAATTCATTTAGATTTGGAACTACTCAAGGGCTGGTAAATGATGACAGAATTTTCTTTTTTGTGTGAACTACTGTATTCCTGTATGAGGAATACTACTGTATTCCTCGTGTAACATAAGAACAAAATTCAACTAAATTTATTTTTGTCCACTCGAGGCACCAGAGAGCTGAAAAGGGCTTTGAGAGTTAAGTCATATTTACATTTTGAACATGAACTTCTGATTTGAATGTGACTTCAATCGATCTTATCAAGAATTATCAGTCATGAGAACATAGCGGCCTTGGCCTCAACTCTTGGAAAGACATTCGAAATGTTGACCTTTCCCTTTTGACATTCAGCAGTGCTGCCTCATATAAAAGAAAAAAAAGAAAAAAGTCTGAATTCAGTGTTAAGTCACAGCAAAACAGCTTAGTGTCAGCCCATAAGATCATCTGGAGGATAAATGAACAAATAGGAGGCACTGATTCCATAACAGTGTGTTTGAAAAATCAATACTTAAGAGAGCCGGAGAATGAATCACTCTTCAGACAGCTAAACAGACTGAGAGGTGCGAGTAAATCTTTATCAGCAGAGCTATTCTACACTAAAGTCAATTAAAGCCAGCCAAGTTCATCAGAGGATCTGAGACAACACTACAAAAAACTGTCTGTCACTAAACTCTATGAAAAAAAACAACACTGTCTAACATCAATTTACCATAGCCTTCTCATCTTGATAGCTGGTACAATTTTTTATATATATATTCAGGAGCAGTTCCCTAAAAAAAATGAACATTCAGCCATTATTTTTTATTTCACACTAAACTAATGATTTTTTTTTACTTTATTTCCAAAAGGAGATATTTTGCAGAATGTCTGAGCTGCAATTTTTCATCAGTATTGCAATTTACAAAAACTATAAAAAAGCATTTTCATTAAATAAATTAAGCTGAAATTAAATACAATTTGTTGAATAAAGTGAAATGAATTAAATGGCACACAACTAAAGTTAAATAGTACTAAAATATGAGAACTATTGAGTAAAAATAATTTCATTAAACAACACAAACCTGAAATACAATAAAGTAAAATTAAATAAATATCAGATGAAAAATGTAAATATAAAATTGTTAAATATTACCATGGCATCTAAATAAAATAAAATAAATGTAAGTACTAAATAAACTAGGACTAAAATAATCTAAATAGATTTTAATTAGAAATAATAATTAAAAAAATGACAAAAGTTTAAAAGTTAAATATAAAAGATAAAAAGCTAATTTTAAGAATGAAATATTTAGCCTATATATTAGCCTATAGTAGCCCTTCCTACAGGATTAAAATAACATGGAAGTGAATAAATATTACAATATATAAAAAATATATTCCTTGGATATTATCTGGCAGCTCAGTTTGTTGTATTTTAAACCCTTATAGACTAATACACACAGCAAGCCAAAAACGTTTTGAATGATTTAACATAAAACCAGCAGGTTTAAATTATTAAGAAATAGTCACACCTGTGTCTATCTCCAGATTCATCCAGTGATTGCACTATGAATTTCCAATTTCCTGTCCTGCTGCCAACTGGCGCACACAATACCCTGCTGCATTAGCTGCAGATAAGTGCAGGAGCAGCCCTGGCAGATGTGCTTCTCACAATGCGTCACTACAGATCAGCGCTCCGGCTTCACATCGCCACTCACTCCAATGGAGATTGCAAACCCGTTACTTTGTGTGGCTTTGTCTGAAGGTGAGAAGCGATCTAGTAGTCCATTCCATGAGGGTACTTCTCATCCTGTTTCTTCCTGTTTTCTGGTTGTAGCGCATGTACAGCATGAATATTCAAACCACACCTGACAGGAAAACAAAGGCATGGCTCATCTCGAGAGGCAGACAGACATGTGCGTCACCGCACAGAAGCTTTCATTTCATTCATGCGGTGAGATTCGCACTTCTGAGAACGCAGCCCCAGTACACAAAACATTATTTAGAGGAAACACAATTAATTCTCGTGATCGCAGAATGTTTGGAAGCAACAGATGTTTGGAAGCCACACACAACAGAGGATACAAGCAGAAACTGGGGAGCTTTCTGGCAATTTCTATCAAGAAGACGAGCAAAAGCTGTGAATCGACGGTCACTTTGTTCTGCTTTTTAGTGAACTCTGTGCAGCTAAGAAAGTAATTGAGTGTTAACATAGTCCTGAAGCGCCGGAGACGCTGAGATATTCAATTAGAGGCGTGAGCGGACAGGAAGGAAGTACTTGTTCTTGACTCTAGAGCGCACGTGCAAATGGATATTGACGGATTAGATTTTCCCTCCAAAAGGGCTGATAAAGCTGAACTTTAGCCAGAGGCAGGCTGCACAAGAGACAGACCTGGGGAGCTTTGCTGGAGCCACCTGCTATAAATAGTGGCCAGCTGAGGACGAGAAAGAGCTGCCTTTGCACTTGGCCAGTAGTTCAGCAGGAAGACCATAAACATCAGAGCTCAGGCTGTCTCGCTGAAATGCTGGGCTAATCAGTATTCTCCTCACCTCTGCTGCGGGAGATACTGCTCTGTCATCTGATAGCCGTTCTCCTTTCCCAACCCAGTCTGCTTCGGTGTGTGCGCTAGTTCCTGTCTGGCTAAAGTTCATTTACATCTATCTTTAAAAATGTCAATATGAAACTGCCTTTACAACCCGTTTGGCTTCCGTAATGTGATGTATTTCGAGAAAATGAATGGCCAATTAAGTTGGGTGAGGATAGGATACTGCAGTAAAATAGTATTTTATTCACTGTTTTAAAAACACTGCTGCTGAATCTATATTTCTATTTTTAATATGTAAACAACTTATTAAAGTTAATTATTTTGCGATTGACACCACTAATATTTGTAAATATGAACTTCTATATTTAAAATTGGCCTAAAAGAGATGTTTTAACAAAAAATTCGAATTCTGTCATAATATGCTTACTTTCATTTAGTTCCAAGCCCGTGTGACTGTCTTTCATCTGTGGATTCTGATGTTCTTTCAGAACATTCTGAATGGATGTTTTTATACTCTACTGTCAACGCTAACAAAAACAGTTTGATTACCAACGAGAAGCAGCTGACCAACAGAATACAGATTAGAAACAGAAGATGTCCAAGAACAGATCCTTGAGGTGCACCATGTGAAACACTGACAGAGCAAGATTAATGCTAAATATACCTTGTGTTTTGCAACATTATGGTGAGTAAATGATGACAGACTTTAAATTTCTGGATGAACAACCCTTTAGAATATAGCATTGTAAGCATATGCGTTTGAGTTGGTAAAAAGAGCCATCTCATAAGAGTCATTTGTTAGGAATTGGTTGGACTAGTCATGCTGTATGGTTTTGATACACTAAAAAGCTCTCAAATAAATCACTCGTTGTAGCCTGACTGGTATATTATGCAAAAAAGTAAGGGAAAAAAAGAGAAAAAAAGCCATTACCAGGCATGAAACCATTGTGATGTTGACTGGTGTCATTTTTCACTATCCACTCCATAATGGGATAGCATTTATGTATACGTATGTTGAGGGAAAAAAATGGCAGGGGTGAAATAACTTGTTTAGGGCTTCGGGACCATCTGCTGCAGAACTGTCACATATAATTAACTGTACTGCTTTACCAAGCAAGCACACACACATGCTACAGGTCTGGTACCGGCACAATGTGTATCATATAGATTGCTTCAATACATTTTTCATAACTCATCAGTTGCACTTTTTCTGCAGTCCCTGTGATGTCAGTTCAGATGGAAAAACTCTCAATTTCCAATGGGTTTAGACATTAACTTCAGCTGGTAATGTATCAGGGTCAAACTCTTGGGGAAAAAAAAAACGGTACCTAACTGGGAATGCAGCTGCAGAAAACCTCAATATATAATGATTTACAAATGTGGAATACATTGTACCAACATAGGCTTGTTGCATAATACCATGAGTTGCATAATGTACTGGATGTGTTAAGCCAATGAACTATGAATGTTTGACTTCTTTAGAGACCTTAGATCTGATGACTGTGGGATACAGTGGAGCAGTAGTTCTCAACTGGTGGGTCATGACCTAAAAGTGGGCTGCAGTTCTGTTCTGATTGGGTCATAAACTGGAGGGAAGAATAAATGCTAAATATAATGTAATAAATAAAATAAATAGACTTACATACTTTTAAAAGCAAAAAGAAACATTTAGTTTTTTGTGAACACTCACATTTAGTTAATAGATGTGTAACAATTTAAAATCTAAATTTTATTGGTTCAAATTCATAACTTTGCAGAAGCAAAATAAATAAGGCATAGGACAGATTGAATGAATGAATGAATAAATGAATATCGCACTTATATAGCGCTTTATCATGTATGGTCATACACCCCAAAGCGCTTTACAATCATGAGGGGGGT
>JAUCMT010000056.1:15898826-15911337 GCA_032357475.1 Enteromius thamalakanensis
AGATAGATAGATAGATAGATAGATAGATAGATAGATAGATAGATAGATAGATAGATAGATAGATAGATATAGACAGATACATTAGATAGCAGAAAAAGCTCAAATTAATATTTATTATTTATCAGATAAAAATTTTATTATTTTACTATGTCTGATATCTGTATCTATATACTAATCTGGCATTTATTTGAAAGATAAATTTCTTGTATCATTATAAAAGTTATTACTGTCACTGTCACAATCAATTTAATGAATCTTTGTTGAATAAAATTATTAAAAAAAGAAAATAACAAATAAATATAAAGATGTAATAAAAAAAAAACACAGATCAAAATTCACATTAACAACATTTATTTGTAAAAAAAATCATCAGCATTTTATCATTATAAATATTCTTACTGTCACTTCTGATCAATATAATTAACTTCCTTTTAAAAATTGTAAATAAATAAACACCATATTTGTTTGACTTTTTTTTTATTGTTTGAGAAGTTTGATATTTGTTTTCCTGACACATAAGATACATATATTAGGTTAAGGGTGTCCAGCACTTTCAGCAGTAACTGGATTCATATTTGTATAATAAAAATAATTTTATTATTAAAAAAAAATATATATATACACATTACACTAAATTCTGCCATTTTTGCACTAAAAATGTAAAAAGTGTGTCTGCTCATTACCTTGATATGCTGCAATACCGAGCAATGTCATGACCAAGCAGTAAATACATATGTTCCTCTCTCCCCTCAACAGGGCAACTTTTAATAGAGGCACATATGAGGATACGCATCTAGAGGTCAGGCTGCATCTGGCATCAAACATTAAATGAATGTCTGTGAAAGCCTGAGATGGACGATCTCTGGGGTCTCTGGAGCGTCAGATCTACTCCATCAGTCGCAGCTCCACAATACTGATGAAAACGATCATATCAGGGAGTAAGTGACAGAGGAACGCCATATCCTGAATCTCTGAAGATTGCCTCCATGGTTGATGGGTCTGTTAGGATGTTCTGGAAGTTGCGTTGGGGAACGGATCTCTCTGACTCATGTGATGAAAGATGACAGTTGTCCTTGGAACGCTCCCCTCAGAGGCTCTAAGGTCAGACTGCATTCAAGGACATACATGTCAATTATGAAGAAACGGAGAGGGGGACAGGAACGTGTGTACCAGTGGAAACATGGTGTGGGCGCTCAGAAGAAAACATCAAGTGACAATGTGAAAACACACACATCCAAAGGTGGTGAGTGGACGCCGATAGCCCAGTGATATAGTGCTCATCAGACACTGGATCCAATTAAAAATGGATTTGCACTGATGAGTGTAGGAGCTGAGATCTGAATATGTGCTACAGGTCAGGTTCAGCTAATTATTCTAACATATACACAGACACATTTACAATTGATGCAATACGCCTCTACTGCTTATTTGCTCATCTAGCGCTGTCAGCGGTCTACATCAAGTCCTTAGTCACCAAACAGCCTGATTGGAAGACTAATGAACGACACAATCTCATGAGGAGAACATTTTCAAGTAAATTTAAGGAAATTATGAGTAGAAGTGTAAAAAAATATTTTTTTATGGTTATGGTTATTCCTGTAATGGCAAGATGATTTGATGCTCAAGAATTTTGTTATTATGAAATTAAAAAAGTTTAACATTCTTAATACTTTAAAAAAAAAAAAAAAACTTTTTTAAATGCAATTTTTCTTTTCTTTCTTATAAATTGAATAATAAATAAATAACCAAAGAACAGCATTTATTTGCAAAATAAATAATTTATACATTAAAATAATATTTTTAAATAATATTTTCGTCACTTCTGCTCAATAAAATTATTATTTTCCT
Organism: Enteromius thamalakanensis; assembly: GCA_032357475.1. Lineage (NCBI taxonomy): Eukaryota > Metazoa > Chordata > Actinopteri > Cypriniformes > Cyprinidae > Enteromius > Enteromius thamalakanensis. The sequence goes on from JAUCMT010000056.1 coordinate 15,900,675, forward strand.
CCCCACACAAAAAATATATCAATATACAGGTAAATGAATAAATAAATAAATATATATATATGTATATATATATATATATTTTTTTTTTTTTTGCATTTGATAACTTTTTCTTGTATACTGAAATGTATATATATATATATATATATATATAGACAGATACATTAAATAGCAAAAAAGCTAAAACTAATATTTATTATTTATCAGTTATGATGAATATAATAATAAATAACAATGATATATATATATATATATATATATATATATATATATATATATACACACACATACATAATGATATACATATATAATGATTTACACATATATATACACATACTGTATATATACCCATACACACACAAAATATTAGTATTTATGAATTAAGCAATTGTTATTTTATATAAAAATCTGTGAATTCCTTATTTTTTTTCTTTTTAGAAATAATCTTGAATAGTAACAGCGTTTCTTTATTTAAAATGATAATAAATTATTACTGCATTTTAATGGTCAGTACACCATCAGCCACTCTTCTGTATAAATATCAGCATATGCATCAGATATAAGTAACTCGTATCATATAGCCTCTAATCCATACCTAAATATATACAAACACTTTCATTTGAGCAGATCTGATGCGACAAGAAAGCTGAAATGTTCTCTGCATGAGATCAGGTGAAGTCTATTAACGTCCATTTCCACTATAGATCCCTGCTAAAAGCGGCCAGTGGGAATGGATTTCGTAGCTTCCGCGAGATCTAAAGGTGGCTTAAAGCTGTGATGCCATCTATTTGTCCCAGCATGCATCCTGAGAGTAAGCAGAGCTGAAAATAATCCCATCCAATAAATCTCTATTACAACACGACCGAGCAACAGGTTCCCATGAGAACTGCATCCCAATTAGTTGAAAAAGACGTAATGTCCTATGGAGCTATTTCAGGTCTTTCCTATAAATAAAACCCCTAAAAACACACATTATCGCTGCACAGATAAAGTCTCACCTTCCTCCCGACATATTGTGCCAGACCGCAACCTGTCAGAAAACACGTCAGAAACATCTTCTCCGGCATCTGGCGCCATACTTACTACAGCCTTAAATAAACAACACATCGAAAGCAAAGAAAGCTGTTGATGAAGGGCAGAAGGCCTTGTGGACCTTGTAAAAGTTTGGATCTGATTCCACAAGAGCACCCATCTCAAGTCACCCGTGAGGAATAATGCGTTATCTGGCAACGTAAACGGTTGTTATTTGTGAATCTGCCAGCTAAAACTTCAACTACCTTTCTTTGCAGTCTTTCATCGAACCGATAAAGTACAAAAGAGAACAAATGCGCTCATGCACTGCAACAACAACAACAAAAAAAATCTCCCTGGTGGGATAAAAACATAGATTAGGGCTCTAAACGGTGGACGTTGGTCAGGGATTCGTGGAAAGACCTTTACAGCCATTTAAATCTTCAATGAAAACGTTTCCAAAGCTATACGGACACAAAACTTGCATGAGATCGGTGCTACGGCTTGAACAATTGTACCTCAGAAAGAGAAGCTTCCAGAAACTCCTACACAGATAATGCTGGGGAAAGCGTGAAAGGAAAACATGAATGCTGCCTCTCAAGATGAGCGATCCATCAATCCATGTGCTGGGAGATCTTTGTGTGGGTTTCTTTCTGTGTTCGCTTTGAATAAACGCTAAGACAAAAGGTAGATGACAAACAGAGAGTGAGTGAGTAAGAGAGGGATGAGAGGATGTTTAATTCATGTTTCCACCTCTTCGGAGTGCAAAGCAAACAAAGATAAACCAAAACTTAAACATTCTCCACAAGTTCTCTCTGATGTCCGACAAGATTAGCTAGCAAAACTTCTAAATCAACATAAGGATTTGCAGAATACACTTAACCCCTGGTTTAATGTTTCTGTTAACCTCTCAGCAAAGGTAAATGTCATGCTAGTCATTCTGAAACAGGGTTAGCACCACTTTTAACCCTGCTCTGCAAAACACAGTCATATATACAAATTACCTCTAAAGTTTGTCTCGTTTTTTTATTGAGAGTATCTAAAGGCAGAATGTCAATTTGCACTGTTTTTGTGTTGTTTTAGCACAGTTCTATACTATTTGTTCCATGCGCCCTACTGTTCAAACCTCTAGGCTCAGAGGTGAGGTACTTTTGCGATAAGAAAATACTACTTTTATTCAATGATGATGCATTAAACTGCTCAAAAGCGCTCAAAATGGCAGTTTTCTATTTTAAACAAATGCTGTTTTTTATTTTTATTTGCATTTGTCAAAAAAATATATATTTTAAAATGTAATTATTAAACAGCACAACTTTTTTCAACATTTATAATAATTTACTAATTTAGCATTCAGTATTAGACACTGAAGACTGGAGTAATGGCTGCTGAAAACATAGACTTGGTGAGCATAATTAAAATAAATTAAATGAAAATTAAATTAAACAAATAAATTAAAAATAAGTAAGATGCTGAAATCAAAGCGAGAGTCATGCGCTTGTGGTAAACAAAATCGCGCCTCTGCCATTCATACGTTAACACAGAGACGCACAGAACATAACATACGACTTAGTATTTACAGATACTAGTTAATATAGCAAACTGGACTCCAAGACTCCGTCTGCGTTTTCTGCATCCCAGAAATCATAAGGGCGTAAGCATCAAGAACCGGGTTGACCGGATACGTGGTACCACCGGTACTTCAAAAACGTTAACAATTTTTTAGTACCAACTTGGTACCGAAGTACCGGGTCTTTTGACAACACTAGCTCTGTGTAAATAACCAAATAAATAAATAAAAAACATCAGATCACCAGAACATTGTAGGTATTTAAACCAAAAGTGATACAAAAAATCTTCTGACTGAACAAAAGCAAGGCTGAACAGAGAATACCCAAAGTTCACTCCGGTGCATCAGTGTATAAAGCTCTTTCAAAAGCAGCCTCTTCTCTCTCTGTTCTTCAGTAAAGTGCACACAATTGCAAGAAAAGAGGTAATGCTTGTGGGGGACACCATAAGAGACAGCATAATAAAATTTTTACTGCCTCGGCCCATTTAGAGTTCAATCTATTTCCAGAGACAGCAAAACGGAGTAAAGGCCATAGCAAACAAACAAACTTACACCAGCAACAAACCCCATCAGCTAGACTGTAAAAGTCAGAAGATTTGAGACTAGCATTTCACATACGTAGCAAAACTTTCAGATTACAAATACTGCATTAATAGCCAATAGTAAATGTGTCAAATTCATTGCATCGATGAATCAAGGAAAAAGTCTTTTATAGAAACTGAACGAATAAATGGATCAAAGTGTCAGCTTCAGTTCTGGAGTGTTAACAACACAATCCTCATCGGCCCAGACAGACTCATGACTAGCTGGCTTTGGCCTAAATTATGTGACAACTCAAAGCATACAGGAAGAAAAGAGAAAGAACAGACGTCGATCCAAAGGCTCAGTGAATGCGATATCTGAGCCTCTGGGACTCCATGCCCTTACTTTTAGCTTGAACTGCGTCCAGTGTAGTTGTCATCTCCTGTGACTGACTAACCATTATTTGATGTATGATGCATGACAGACACGTGCCGCACACGTGAGCCGTATCTTATGTGCAGTTACTGTGGGCTGGAAGTGGTGAAAATGAGGTGCAGTGGTTTAACTACTCTTTTGAAAAGGTTTAAAGGGTCCAGCCCAAAATGAAAATTTGTCATTAATCCCTTACCCCTATGTTGTTCCAAACCCGTAAAAGCTTAGCTCGTCTTCGGAACACAATTTAAGATATTTTGAATAAAAAACCGGAAGGCTTAACATTTTATTTTGGAGTGGAGCAACACGGTAATTACAGGCTTTTTAATGTCTTTATTTGGACAGGACAGTAGATAGAATGGAGCGGAATCGGCACAAAAAGGCGGCATTCAAACTCGGGTTGCCGAAAGAGTAATTGCATTTCATATCGCCATGCGAACTACAAATGGCACCACCCTCTTTAAATTACTTGATATAGTATAATTTGTATACTTGGGTTATGCCATAATACAACATTCAACTCAATACAGTTCAATGCACTGGACAACGCTGACGCAAGTCCTGCGAAAAGGCCTTGCACATTTGCATTTTCCAGTCACTGCAAGATGCCTTGTACCTGACAGCTACGAATTATATTTGAATGACTTTTCAAATGCTCTACATTTCACACGCCGCACCTTCTTATTAACACCTGGATCTCTACTGTCTAAAGCAGGTCATAGCATTTGCATATCATGTGCAGTTAAACTAATGACTTCCAAGTGCCTGCATGTCAGTATTCTGCTATTATTCAAGTATTGTTTACACAGAGACAGATGCATTCCCCTCTTGTTGCCCTGTGCTTTGGGATTTGCTCAATAACAACGGCCTCTGATGAGATGAGCTGCCAGAGGACCATATGGACGGCTGTCAGTACCGCACTGTCTGTCTCCCATCTCAAAACTCCCAGTTGCAGACAGCGTCCTGACCTGACAGATTCCATACTGACAAACAGAGACCTCGGATACACCTGTGATGCTTAAACGCTGATAAAGAGAACAGAACATGCCAACAAACATCAAAAAGGAACAAGAAGACCTCAAAAAATAAACCTCGCACAGGAACAGCAGCAAAAAATATGATCAAAGGGTGTGCGATTTAATAGCTAGTTGAAGCCAATGCATTAATAACATGCTGCAAGACGGAGGCAGTCCTGCAGAAACACAGGCTTGTTCAAATATAGTTATAGGGGGATTAGACCGCGTGAGAGCAGTCCCAGGGAGAAGCTACTGTATTCCCTTCCCTTAAGCTAGCTAAAGGTTATATTTGATATGCATGCATACATTTGCCACTGCAAATCCCCTTCATTGCAGTGTGATGGATTTTAATGGGTACGCAATTTACCGAAGAGCGATAACCAGGTGGCTGTATTGTGTCACAATTCTATGATGTAATCAGTGGTGTGTGTACATTTATGATTATTGAAGGTATTAAAGAGGCGTGCATGGCAACATGTGATAGGCAGCGCAACCTGTTTCTGGTGTTCTTGTTCACCTGTACTTTTCCTATGCCACACACAAAATAGGTTCTTAAAGGAGTCTATTATACTCCCCAAGGTTGCATTTGTTTTTATCAAAGAACAGAGTAAAATTTTTACAACTTTAAAATTCTTTTCTATAGTACTCTTTCTAAAGTCTGCAGTACTACACGGTCCTTCAGAAATCATTCAAATTAGCTGATTTTAAACAGTTAATTTTATCATTAATATTAAAAAAAGCTACGCCGCTTAACATTTTTGTTGACTATATTATACACCTACTGTATTAGCATATATAACTTAACTAAATACTTGCTGAAAAAGAAAAAAATAATTATGACCTTACAATACATCAACATTAATCAAATATCACAATTGATGTCTGTCAACAATGTAATTGTGCATGTTACTTTTTGACATATTTTTTTTTATGAAATGCAGAGGTCCAGGAAGTACCTATTTCCTGGAAACACTACTGGATGTTTTGACTACATTATTGCTTTCTGAAAAGGCCTGAGCATCTTCAAGACATTACAGACACATAAATAACATAACGTACTGTATGCATGATGTATGATCAGCAAACTGAGTGGAATATTTCACACTGCATGCTGAAGAGAAAAACACGTAATTAAAAAGCTTTTTCTGGTGTTATATTTAGACTAACGTTATTTAATGCATTCTTGATTTGAATATTTTATAATAGAAGAATTTTTTGTCAGTTTTGATAATAGATGTACTGTTAAATTAGTGATCTTGAGATGAGTCCCGTCACAAAAAAGCCTGATAAAAATAAAAAAAAACACTTAAAATAACTCATTATAATATGTAATTTTGCCTTTGATGAACTTTTCTCTTGATATTTAAATATTTCTATATTTTGTACCACAAAATAAGACAAAAATGATAAAAAAAATATTTACTCTGACTTAATTTTTTTGAAGTGACTTTCTAAATAAGAGTCAGGCCTATTTTTGCTCTTTAGCTGTAGAGTGATTTTGCCCTCAAATACTGTTATTATAGTGATGAGCGTGAGTGAAAGGTTGTCGGGTAGAGAGTGTTTAAGTGTAATACCCCAAAGTAGAGTTGGGACAGCCTTCTGGCCTGATTCACATGCTAAGTCAATAACCCGCAGGGATAAATGCATTATGGATTAGCTTCGGTTATGTAGCAGACAGCTTGCTTAAGTCACATCATATTAGCATTCGAGTGTGTGTGTATTTGTGTTGGTGTGTGGAAGAAAACAGCGAGAATATGTTGCACAGCATGCAAAACTTGATTGTCACTGCAGAATTCTTCATCCCGCAGAGACTTGCCCATGTCCGACAGAAGCAGCTCCAATAACCTTCCTAGCAGTTTTGAATATTGCGCTGATGTAAATGCCCTTGTGTGACTTCCATGAGGCTTGTTTAAACGGCTGATCGTTTTGGCGTCAACGACATGATTGTAGTTCTGCGGGTGAAGTAATGAGAACCACAGGACTTCAGCAACATGGGTTTAACTGCTAGACGCTGTGCTGCTGACTCGCCTGCCGCGTTGGCGCTCCACGATCATGGTGTAAAACCACAACAACAAAGACGCTGATGAGGGAATGTATGCAATGTTGCGACCCTCAAACGGACCCACAGAATCACTCACTGTCAGTCAACATTGCCAGTCATGGAAATATGAGCAGAACAAATCGAGACTGAGGTGACTCAGGTATGCCGGTGTATGTGCGCAGCGTCGTTGCAGCAAACATTTGCTTTTAATTTCGAGGCAGGTCAAAGAACTGATGGAGAAGACCTCTGAAGATATTAGAGACTGCTGAGCCTCAATCCAGAGACCAGCTACAGGCTTCGGTATTGCTCGGCAAATAGCCCCACCTGGGTTTACAAATGGATCCTCACGTTTCCCCCTGAAGAGTCTGGTTTTATGCATCATCCTTTGGGAGAGATGATGGCCAATTTCAGAAAGCCGTCTAAGACAAATAAAGACAAAGAAAATATGGTTTGCCCTCTTTTGTGGCCCAGAAGTCAAACAAAAGGCCTGGAGATGCATGGAGCAGAACAACATTGGAAAAGCAATATCTTATACTTGGTTTCTCCTTCTATACACTGTAAACAACCTCAATCACTTTAGTCCACAGAAATGTTCCCAAAACAAGTTTAGATATTGGAAAAAATTGTGTCTTGTTCACAGCGTTTCAAAATTCTTCGCAATTTTTTATTTAGGCAAACTGCGTGTGTTTTGACACGCATGTAAATTAGTAATTACATGTCTAGACAATAACTACATATACGTGTTTGCTAAGTTCATTCTCAGAGTAACTGTCACTCTCTTCGCAACTTCTAAACACTATAGTCATCACATACAAATGATCCACTGTGTTATAAAAATCAGTCAGATTGTCATTTCATAGACATCTGTGACATGAAATGTTTGTTAGATCTGCTAAATCAGAAATTACCTGTCGTCGTCATGCAATATGAATCACATTCAGATCAGGACATTAAGATAAAAAGCTTTTCTGGATGCCATTTTTTACAATTCAATATTAATAATGCTACATTAGAGGTGTAACGATACACGCATTCGGATAGAACCATTCATTGTGCAGCTATTGGTTCGGTACTTATTACAAACAGAGGAATTTGTTGGATTAGCATACGTTGAAGTATTTTTGTTGTCTCTGAGAGAATATGCGACACCAGATGCCAAAAGCCGCGTCATTATTCACTCCATTTTCACTTTCTTCAAAGTAAACTGACTAAGACTGGCGTAACTATAAGTACCCACTGGCTTGGCTTCATAGTTTAAAACTGAAAAATTTCCAACATTGAGACAAAAGCAATGAACTGGATTGCAGACATGTCACTGCATAAAAGAGTTTAGCAAATGTTAAAACGGTTTTAAAACTAAAAGACTGAGAAAAACTATTTAGTAAGCAATGGTCACGCTGTATACAGGTCTTGGGGTCAACCTTGTTCATGCTGACGGCCATTTATAAAATTAACTGTTCAAGAGCACTTAACATCATTCAGTAATCACTGTATAGCTTATTAAGAATTAAGTATTTGTTAAGTGAATCACAACAGAGCCAAGCAAGCATAACAGCCACCATGAACCAAGCAAATTTATTTGTGCACAATTATGGGTTTACGAACAAATGCATTACAGGACATGCTGAGAGACTTCTGGAATTGTAGATGCAAGAATCAAACCATCTTTCAAACAGATTAATCGCATTAGATGGAGATAAACACCACCACGTGTTTGCCGTCCTTATATTGAGCTCCTCGCAATCAGTACTAATCTACTCCCACAATTTTCAGCCTCAAGACGCAATCAACATCCCTATATTTGTTGGTTGCAGCTTGTTTGTGCAATTAGAAATACGGTGGCAAGACTATCCCGAACAAATGAAAACAAACAAAACTGCATGAAGAAAACACGATAAAAAAAATCTACAATGCAAAAAAATATATTTATATTTCATCATGTGGTTACCATGTACTGTGCAAAATGGTCTTTATATTTAATAAAAGTCCTTACTGATTTTGAATGCTCAATTTGGTTTGAGTCACTGTCAGGACAATGTCATTGTCAAGACTCAACATGGTGGAATCTCAACCTCTCTGATCTTACCTCCCAAATGCATGAACCATCCAAAAGACCTTTGCCTTGACTGCGTAAAACACGCCACCTCAGATAATGTTATATTCATAAACACTTGGGGTTTATAAAATCTGGTGACCTTGAACGTTAGAGATATGATTTTGATTAGCCAACATTTTTGTATTTATCCAACCTGACGCTGTTGGAATGTCATTGTATTTAACTGACACAACCAGCTCTGTGCATTAACCTTAAGCAAAGCTTGTTGCATTCATTGATTAACTCACTCTCTGTCTGTCTATTCCAGACTGACTTTACTTTAGTTCCTAGAATACAGAGCACTCAAGTAGCACTCATAAACACTATACCACACTAATGCTTAACCACACAGAAGCTTGAGACAAAGTGAGGAACTGAATCAAAACTACAGCGGCCCTAGAACACCTTATATTCGATACAAAAAAAATTAAATAAAATAGTGACTTTATTCAATAATTTGTCTCCTCTGTGTCTCTTAAACCGCTTTGGTGGCCATTGACTTTCATTGTGTGGGGAAAAAAACAAAACAAGTAAATATTGCTAATGCCAAGCGTGGCATATTTTGAAGTTATTTTATGTGGTTAAAGTGGTAAAATACTTTTTAGGACCGATGCATGGTTAAACCCACCCACCTTGTCATCTGAATCCGGTACACCAAAAATCGGATCTATTTTATTTACAAATCCCAGAGGACACTAAACCCCTGAGAATAACCATAATCACTTAATAATGAGCAGAGCGAAAGTCAAACAGAACATACATTTGCACTAACATCAGCTAATGGAACATTTGACAGATACAGTAATTACTATAAACACCAGGTGCAGACGGGATGAAATATGACAATGCTGTCTCCCCAAACGCGACAACATGTGACAACACGGCAAAACTCTTTACCACTCAGACTACAAAAAAACGAAAAAGCAATGAATGCACCAACAAGAGCTGTTGCTTGCACAGTTATTGCGAACAAACCCTGAGGTCTTCAATTTCCATCATAAAGCACTTGGCACTGAGTCACACCGGAGTCATGCATGCATAATGTTCCTTACAAAGGATAAACCCACCTGTACACTGTGTCAATGCCAACTGCATTTCTACATTGCAAAGTGACCACGTGCTCTAGTAAAAGCATCATTCATAATAATATAAGGTATCATATGTGCCGTTCTGCTTTGCCGTCAACGTCTTCACGGCAGAGGTTTCTCAAGGGACTGATTTGAACATAGACGTGAGGCCAATGACGCACTCAGGGTCACAGATGCAGCTGTCTATAAGTCTTCGTGAAGGGAAACACAGAATGGTGATTTATCAAGTCAAGGTTAGGTTAAAGACAGCATGGCTGGGGTAAAGGCCGTGAGTCTCCAGCATTTCTTTCTGTATTGGAAGCATTTATAAACTTGAGCCGGGTGTTTCTGATGCACAGGAACCACCTCGTTCTATTGCTGCATTAGGAGCTGCATTACAATTATGCTGATATTCAAACCGAATGTGAAAGTTAAATTGATTTTAAACATCAAAATAAAAGAAAACAAAATATAAATAATTTAGTTCCAAACAAACCCAAGAAAAGCATTTCCGAGGGAAACACAGCAGTGAAGCTACTGAATGAAGGATCATTTTTGAATGAAAAGGTTGGATGAATGATTCAATGACTGGTTGTTTCTGAATGAATCAGAGTTTTGGAACAAATTGTTTTTGTGAATCTTTTGTTCCTGAATAAATCAATGTTTTTAAACAAATCAGGTTCATGAGTGATTCGATTGTGTTTTCTTAATAAATGACGACCTCAGGCTTAATATTATTGCAATATATGGTAATATTGTTGCAGCTGTCATTGCTGCGATACTGGTGTTTCAAGTGTTTACGCTTCCTCATGTTATGAAATGGAAAAGCGGGTTTGGGGTGCTGTCCAAGGAGCGGGCCGGGAGAACGGCGGGCTCGAACCCTAGCAATTGTAACCCTAGCGAGGGTAAGGGCTC
>JAUCMT010000056.1:15911437-15923282 GCA_032357475.1 Enteromius thamalakanensis
GAAAACTGGTTTGATTGGGCGATCGTAACGAGGGGATTGATTAGCTGATAGCTAACAGCTGCGGGTGATTCGTACAGTGATTACTCGAAATTATGTTATTGTCAAAACATTAATTTTGTATACTGTAGCGCTTTTTAATTTTTTATATAATTTTGCCTGTGTATTTTCCTAAAGCCTCTTCTAAGTAAAAAAATACCAAACTTTAGCAAACATGTGTGTGTATGTAAATGCATGCATGTATATATTTACGAAAAATTGTATGAATATATTAATATATATATATATATACACACACACACCTAAAATAATCACCTAAAGACTCTAAAGTCTTTAGATTTTTTCATGTTTGCTGTGACAAATTAATCTAATAGAAAAGTTTATTTGGACTTTATAACAAAATATGCGTTTTAAAAGAGATTTTACAGGAGTTCTGTGGCAGGTTTTTACAGGGAAAAAAAACTAATTCTCTGCCAAACAAATGTGCTTTGGTTGGAGAAGGATGGCCAAAAATAAATACATAAATAAGTAAATAAAACACTGATAAAAAAATAAAAATAAAATAAAATATTGAATAAAAGTGCCAATGTTTTTGCTTTGCCTTGTTTGTGAAGATATTGTGAAATTCGCCAGAAATAATTCACAATGATGTCAACTGTTTGTTTTTTAAATCACTCAGCAGATGAAAATATGAAATATGAAAATATGAAATATCAAAATAGCATTGCTTAGTTTTAACTAGCCAAGCGTTGCCTTGTATAAGCAGCGTAATGCATCAAATTGCCACTCTTCCACAGTAATGCATATCTGAAGACTGACCTCCAATTTCACAGACACCTCCACAGAATAATACCAACAACCTTTTCACAAGCATCGCTCCCTTTTTATTAACCATCCTTAGGTCACTCAAGGGCACCCCCTTCCCAACATCCCACAAGACGCTTTCTGTAAATCACAGCATGCATTTGTATTTGTCAGTGCAGAAGCATGTTTTTGTCCCTGAGCGGACAAGGACAGCACTCAAGCACCCGTTAAAACAAAACAGAGAAAAAACTCCTTGGTGCCCCAGTAATAATGACTGTGTTGAAAAGGAGGTTTGCACCTAAGCATTGATCAATAGAAGAGGGAAGGCGAAGGGCAGACCCCTTTGTTTTCCAAAGGCGATCCCTTATTCTCTCCAGCTCTACGGGATACGCTGGCAAATCAATAACCCTATTCAATCACACTCATTTATCTCCATCCCTCAGTCTCCCTTCTTCCTCCATGTTCTCTTGTGATGCAGATGGCTCATAATTCTGTTAATCGCTCCACATCAGCAAGCGTAATACGATAACATCTGTCAAAGATTTTATCGCAAGTGTTGCGGCCAGTACTGAGCACTTTAACCATATTTTTAGCTGCATGATGAACGTTCCTAACTTGATAATGTGCTTTTTGTTTTTAATTACAGCGTGTCACTGATAGATTTCACATCTGTGGATTGCAACTCTTAAGCACCTGTCTAAGATACTTTTTGAGTAGTGCTGTCAAAAGATTTATCACGATTAAATCACACCCAAAATAAAAGTTGTTGTTTACATAGAATATGTGTGCACTGTGTATATTTAATTTGTATATATAAACACACACACAGACGTATATATTTAAGAAAAAAATATTTTAAATATATTTATATATAATATATTATAGAAATACATATTTTCACATTATATACTGTGTGTTTACGAATATATACCTATTAAATATACACAGTACACACACATATATTATGTAAAAAAAACATGTATATTTTGGATGCGATTAATTGCAAATTTTCATATGACAGCACTAATTTTGAGGCACTTGGTCGTGGAAATATCGAATTTATTGCGCATAAAAACTACTTCAGAAAGTTTTGACACTTTAGAACATGTCTTTGTATTCTGTCTGTTTCTTGCATCTTGGGTTGTACCATGTGCCACTTTCAGGTGGAAAGGTCAAAGACTGTCTTTTTGTCATTTTGAATAGTTTAGCGTTTCACCCAAGGACACAGTTTGCCTTTACAAATTCATACAAAACACTTTTTAGCAGTGCTTCTCACTTGCCGTGGGCTTAGGATGTCTGAAGTTATTATGAGCTGCAGCACTTGTGGCAGTGTGCGCTTAGCATACCTGTCCTCCCTTATCCCTTCATCTCTAGGGAGGAACAGCAGAACGGAGCAGAAACAGCCTTCATTAGAGTCATAACCCAATTACAGCTTATCACGCAGCAAAATATACACAAAAAATGCAATTAAATAAGCCATTTTCTCAAGAGAACAAGCTAGAATTTTGTCACGTAAGGGAATAAGTGCTGTTAAGTGTTTAGGTCACTGGCTATTTGCCTTGTGCTCACTGATGAATTAAATGGAGCAAAAAGATTCCTGAAGTAAAAACACAGTTAATTGTTTCCTCAGAGACAATGATTTTTAACAATAAACCACAAGCATTTACAGACAGCCCCGAAATTAAAAATAAATGCATTAATTAATATATAAATAAATGGGGAAATAAATAAAGGTATAAATCACTTAATAAAACAATTATAATTAGTTTTAAAATTAAATTAATGGATTTATTTCTTATTTAATTTTTTTCTTGATAATTTATTATATATATATTTTTTTTACTTTAATTTAATTTTTTAATTTATTGATTTTTTTTTAATTGATTGATTTGTCCTTTTTTAACATATATTTATTTTCACATGCAATATTGGGGAAAGTTACTTTTAAAAGTAATATTAAAAGTAATATAATTCATTACATTTACAGTAGGGAAGTATTCAGATGCAGCAATATGGTACAATCGTCTATCTTCAAATAATTTTGAATGAATTTTTATTCTTGGATCTCTTTAGAACTTTTTTTAAATGGAAATCCCCAGCAAGAAAAGTAAAAATACTTCCACAACCAAGGTTGCTGCAAAAGTGGGCGGTCTCAGTAGTGCTCCATTCTAATTTAGTCTTTACTACTACATGTGATTCGCACTCAGACTAACAAGCTCACGCTTTAATTCTGCTGCTAGAGCTAAAGCTATTCAAACAACAAGACCAAAGTGCACAATAAAGATCAAAGACACTCAATCAGACATCTATACGAGTAGAAATACCATATAAAACTGCATTCTCTATACTGACTCCTTAAATGGTTCTAGCATAGTTAGCTAAATTTGTGTTATTAGCTACATACCTTTCAGTTGCTTGACAGTAGCCCTTTTACTTTATGAGTGACTTGTACCAATTCAAAGACACTAATAGCATGTAGTTATCAGCTCTGCAGAGACTAAACAGCACCATCACTAGACTGCAGCAGCCTTTATTAGCCCAACCATGAGTGTCACCAGAACTCACGACTAATTATCTGCTGTCGAGTTCTCCAGGAGCGTTGTAACACCGAGCAGATGCCAAGCTGTTTTCTTTAATGGCAACATGCGATCGTCGCCATCTAATTAACAGAATAATGGAAAATAAAAGTTTTTAGTGAATTAATTAATACTATCACACATCTCACAGTGACTTCAAAAAGAAATGAAGTGTTATAAGTGAGTGGCGCTGAGAAAAATTGCATTCAAACAAAGGAAAAGTTAAAAAATATTGACAGATGGAAATAAATGGAAAATAAGTGATTTAATTAATAATATTGTTATGAATCGAGGCAGAGAAGCGTGCGAGTTCACGTGCAAAGGGTTTATTAGGCTCAGAGTCAAGACAGATCAAGATCAAAATCACCGGCAGACTGAATCAACATAGGCAGAGACAAAAGAGTAAACTAAATCCAAAGCAATGGTCAACTACCGTATAATCGGAGTCCGATGGGGAAGGCAAGGCGAAGATCCGTGAAACAGCAAAAGGTCGGCAGCAAGTAAATCCAAACATAGAAACATACAAAATCACAGGAACACAAAAGGCAAGGACTGGGTTGACAGTGTTAATGAACCGTGACAGACAAACATACAGACTGGTATATATACAGGTGGTACTGATTGAATAATTGAGCCTTACTAGTAACAGTTGTGGGGGAGAGGTGCATTCTGGGGAATGGAGTCCAGATATGAAAACAGATACAAAACACAAACACAGTTCATTGAGAGCTGGAGTGCCATCCAGGGCTGTGCTGGCATAACCAGCTGATCCTGACATAGCCCCCCCTTTAAGGAGCGGCTTCCAGACACAGATGTCTGATGGAACGACCTCCAGGGTGGGGCAGGCGGCAGAGAAGTCCACCTAGGCGGGACAGGCGGGGGAGACATCCTCCAAGGCGGGGCAGACGACTGTAATGCCCTCCTGGGCCGACCAGATCACGACCCTGCCCTCCAGGGCCGACCAGACAGTTCGAGTGTCCTCTGGCGTGGAGCAGGTGGTGGAGAAGCCCTCCTGGGGGGAGCAGGCCGCTGAGACCTCCCTCTGGGCAGCACTGATGGAAGGAATGCCTTCCAGGGTGGATCCGGAGGCGGGAACGCCCACCTTGGCGAAACGGACAGCAAGGCCATCTTCCAGGGCGGAGCGGATGGAAGCAGAAACCCTCTGGTTCGACCAGGAAGTGAAAGAGCCCTCTCTGGGCATCCAGACTTTTTGTGTGCCCTCGTGTACCAACCATCCTTAGCTAACGCCCTTTGAAACCTGACCGACAGTGAGTGTTTCCTCTGAGACCAGACAGACTGGGTATGCGCCCTCTGAGACCAGACGGACAATGAATGTGCCCTCTTGAGCTGAGTCGACTGAGTTTGGGCACTTTAAGACTGGACCAACTGTGATAGTACCTTTCCAGGCTGACCAAACCACGAACCAGTGACCTCCATGGGTTGACTCTGGAGACTCTACAGCCGGAACCAACATCTCCAGAGGTAGTGCAGCCAGACATGTAAAATCCTTTTAGTGTTTCTTCATCACCAAGGACTAAATTAGATACGGTGATGAAGTCCCGTGTATATGTGTCAACATGACGTCCGTCCTGAGACACAGAACACAGTAATGTCTCTGATGCGAGGTCTAGATCCTGCCGACGGGGCAATACATACTCCTTGCGTGACCCATGAACAAAACCCTCTGCTGAATTACGTTTGACGGTTCATTCTGTTACAATAGAGAGACGGGATGCGTGCGAGTTCACGTGCAAAGGGTTTATTAGGCTCTGGGTCAAGACAGACAAGATCAAAATCACCGGCAGACTGAATCAACGTAGACAGAGACCTAAGAGTAAACTAAATCCAATGGTCAACTACCGTATAATCGGAGTCCGAAGGGGAAGGCGAAGATTTGTGAAACAGCAAAAGGTCACAAAACACAAACACAGTTCATTGAGAGCTGGAGTGCCATCTAGGGCAGTGCTGGCACAAGCAGCTGATCCTGACAGATATATTTAATGGTTTCTGTTGTCAGAAAGACGGAATGAATATGAAATAGTGACTGAAATGCACCCCATTATCAGACCTTCTAAAATAGCTCTATTTTACAAGATGTTAATGTGGATTAAAATCCTGATTTATAATCAAGCCGTTTTCTGATTAAGTCAAATACACAAGATATAGACAATGGCTATGCTGTGATTTTGGCTATATTTGCATGTAAAATCGAGTTAGAAGCAACATAATATCTATTTTAACCAAAAGTCAGGCTCCTCTCAGCCGCCTGCTGAACAAAACAGATGCAGAAAGAGGTGTTCGTGCGCTGGGGAAAACAAGAGCTCGAGCGGCACTACCATAGACTTGCTGAGGTTTGTCTAAGAAGTCGCTACATTTGTCGCTTTTTTTGTAGATTTAAATAAAAAATGGCTTTACTGACGAGATGCGCATAATATATCGTTTTATATATATATCGCCCAGCCCTAGAACTCATAATCAAAGAAATCCCAAATAGGACTATAGGCCGACATCGAGGACAGACTGTGGACACGTGACATCACAGACTACGTGGTGCCATACGGGTCAAACACTGGGCTTAAAACTGGCAGCGTGAAGTAAATAGATTTTAATTCAACCCAAAAGGCTGATTTACAAAGACGAAAACAAAATACATTTTTTCTATAATATTAGTTCGTTTTTCTTTCGTTTTTCAGTTTCAGTTAGTTTTCGTTTTTTTTTTAACTCTCGTTTTTATTTTTATTTCAGTTAATGAAAATGCTTTTTCAATTCTAGTTTAAGTTTTTCGTTCGTTTTCGTTAACTATAATAACCTTGATACAAAAATAAAAAGAAAATTTGACAAATAGATGAACACTAGAAATATTGGTAACACTTTAGTTTTTAGTGACCAATACTAGCTTATTGTGATGCATATTACTAGCATATCTGCTGTTTATTAGTACTTCTAAAGTACATACTAATGCGGAGTACTCATACTGAGCTCATTTTAAAAACCCTAATTTCTAAAACGTAACTAAACTTAACAACTACCTTTTAATAAGCAGCAAATTTGGAGTTTGAGGCAAAAGTAAGAATTAGAGTAGTCCCTAAACTAAAGTGCGACCAAAATATTAAAATGATGCCTTATGGTATCTAGTGTATTATTAGAGAAAGGTGTGAAGAATAAGAATTATTTTGATTTATAATATGGTTTGCCACCGGTAGCCAATACTAAAACAATAACTGTTACTATATTTTTCATATTTAGTGTAAGGTTATCGAGTCACTCCATACAGTTTGTTCTATGGACTTGAATTATACCTGAAATGATGTGAAAGTGAAAAGAGATGTTCTATTATTAACACCAGTGTAACCACCTAGAACACCATAGCAACTGAATAGCAAAACATTAAAATCACTAAGAGTACCTTAGCAACCACACAGAACACCTTAGCAACTGCATAGTAACAGTGTAACATAATACAGAAAACCTTAGTAAATGTCAAAGTTTAAGACAAGTCATGTCATTTGGATCTACTACGCTTGCCTGAGTACAGCCCCTTCTTACAAGCAACCGAAACTTCTAACGGCAGATGCAGATCAGCGATTGGCTGTTTCATTTAGAAGGCGGAGCTTCTTGTGATTGAACGACCATGTTAAGCGTTCAAAAACTATGTACCCCATTCAAATAAAATAGAAGAGACAGAGCCACAGAAGCAGGAGAATATGCTAAATTATTTTGTTTTCCTTTACAATTAAAAGAATACTATAAGATATTTTTTTCAATAGTTTCTAAAAAAGTCTCTTAACAAGGTTGCATTTATTTGATCAAAACGATAATAAGAATTAAAAGAAAAAAAATTATATATATAATAAAATGAATTAAAAATAAATTAAATTACATTAAATTACAATTAAAATATTTGGAATACATTAATGTGTGATTTTGAGGAAGCGACCTTTAAATGATCATTTCTGTTTAAGTCTGTAAACACTGCACAGACTTCAATGCAACTGGAAAGCAAAGTGCCAAAGGTCAAATAAATAATATACTTCCAAAAGCTATTGACTAAAAAATAGTTACAGAAAACGTGAGTCAGAGACTTAACATTCTCAGAAATCTTATCCATATGCTTAGAAGTCATTTAAGTTACAGAATCATAATCACAGGAATTGCATGCTAAAATATTTATTCTCATTGATTTGTTTATGTATTCAAGCTATTTTTTTTGCACAAGATAGAAACAGTAGACAGAAAAGGATGCCGTGGCTGCATAAAGACCCAGCAGGATTAGCCTTTGATAAGACAACTGTTTTATTGTGATATGAATGGAAGATTACCAAACAGAGCTCAATTATAGCTACAAAATCACTTCCTTCTCATTTATGTCACGACATAATGTTTACGGAGAATCCTGAATATGATTTTACCCAGATAAACTGCCTAAATGTGTATTATAATGATTTCTGAAGGATCATGAGATACTGAAGACTGGAGTATTTCAGCCTTACCATCACAAGGATGAATGGCATTTTACAACAATATTATTTTTATTGCATTTTTAAACAAATAAATAGAAAAAAAGAAATAGAAAAATATAAATAAAACTAAATGAAAATAAAAAGTCAAAGTGACAACATTGAAACCAAAATAAGACAAAACACCAAATGATATTTAAAACGTTAAAAGAAAATATAGTGGTTTATACAAATAAAAAAAATAAAAAAGTAATACAAAAAAAAAATACAAATAGAAAAATAAAAACTAAAAAATTTAATAAAAAATCACAAGTAACAACATCAATACTAAAACATGAAAGTAAATAAATAAATAAATCTTATATAGAAAATTAAAATTATAATTAAAATCAGTTAACTAGTTGTCCATCATGATCCATCCACTTATAAGTTGGATTATAAATATTAAAAGTTTCAGTACAACAGGAACTTGGTTATTTCTTTACAGTGGTCTGAAACGGTAATCACACACTTGTACTGTAATATTCAATACTCAATTTAATGATAAGACTAAATATAATTTCACCCCAACACAAATGCAAGACACCAAAAATTGACACACAACCTCTGAAAACTGCTGAAAGCAGCTGTTCTTCCAACTCAGATCTGATCTATATGTGTACATTAACCAGGTAGATTTACTGTGACTGTAAAAACGGTCCATGCAGACTCACCTGGGATCCTTCTGAATGCTATCAATGGAGGGCGAGCGGGCCAGGTTCCCCTCGGGTGGCAGGGCGGGGCCAGACTTGCTGTAAGGAGACTCCACTGAAGAGCAGTACGGCAATGTGCGGTAAGTATCCGTGTAGTTGGCCCCCTGACCGGAGGCATAGCCACCCCTGGGAAACGTCCCTGTGGCATTCTGACTTCCTGTTCGCTGCAAGGGTACGGAGTCAACACCAGGGGAGGATGGGGCTATGGCAGGAGAGTAGGGACAAAACAAGAAGTTCAAGACCTGCTCACAAAACTGGTTCACTAGGTCTAGGTACAGGAACAATGAGAAGACAAGCAGACGTGATACAATGAAAGAATGACAAGGAGGGAGCAGAAAGGAGAGGAAGAGACAACAGCAATGAGAATGAGAGCAATTAAGCTCTTAACAGGTACATAATA
This sequence comes from Enteromius thamalakanensis, assembly GCA_032357475.1. Lineage (NCBI taxonomy): Eukaryota > Metazoa > Chordata > Actinopteri > Cypriniformes > Cyprinidae > Enteromius > Enteromius thamalakanensis. The sequence continues at coordinate 15,920,424 of JAUCMT010000056.1, forward strand.
GAGACAAGAGTGCTACTAGTCAAAACCTCTTATCACATTTACAGAAACATTTAATATGAAAATGTGAAATGTGCAGATTAAAATATAAAGGCTTATAAGCAGGCACGTGCACAGGTCGGGCTGTAATTACACTCAAAAGTGCAAAAGTGAGATTTTTTTTTTTTAATGAACCTTTAGGTCTGTTTGTCTTTTTAACAAATTATTATCCTATTAAATTCAATATCAGCACATGCCCCTCAAAAGGTCTGTGCTCACTCTTCTCTGTATCTAGTTACGCATGATACCGCCTTCCTCCCCTTCTCTGCCTTTTCCTTCACACCTTCAAGGGGGGCGAACGGGACCGAGCCTCGCTCCGAGCCCTACCCTCGCTAGGGTTACTATCAGTAGGGCTGGGGGTCCTCTTCCGTAAAAATGCATTTAATTAAAAATAATATAAAAATAAAACAATAAAATATTTCAGATAATTTAAATTGTAATAATATTTCACAATATTCCTGTTTTTAATGTTTTTATTGTTTAAAATACACCAACATCTTGAACGTTACTTCATGCAACTAAACACTAAAAACTAAATTGCAAAAATAAATTAAACAAATAAAAAAATAAAAAATAAATAAATAAAATAAGACCAAAAAAAATAAACCACAGCTAAAATGAAACTGACATTAAAAATACCCTGACTATATGACAAGCTGATTGCAGGATGATTAATTAGCTATTTGTCAATTGTGACCCACATGCTGAAAACTGCTGTACAAATTCAATAAACTGCTTGATTAGTCTCTATGGTCCTTTAAAATGGTCTTAAACTTATAATGAAATAATTTATCTCAATGGCTGATGACTCACCGAATGACCAAGCTTATGTAAGCTCTAATTTTAGCTGTGACCATTTCAAAAAACTGTGTGAAAATGGAAAATGAATGTCTGTGGCGAGACAGGATGGCATCAGATGAAGGTGACATCACAGGTCATGTGACTCCATTATCTTTATACAGGTGCAGCTGTATCTGATAACTCTAAGAGGCAGATCAATTTAATTGCGCATTTGTTTGGTTTTTAACATATTGAGGTGACAGAGTGTATCCATTTCGCTCAATATGAGGGTAATGTGGCAGCCAGTGTCTGCTAGACAGTCACAGTGGAGTGTCTCATAAATCGGCAGCGCGAGACGATCAATGGCAGGGTTCAGAGTCTTTACCACAACACTGCCAGCGAAGCCGTAAAACAGGACTATTAGTCACCAAACACAAAGTGCACCCTGGGAGAAAAGGCTCAATGTATCTTCGGAGACCATCCATGACTCTTCAGATTCCTTTGGAGAAAATGTTGCACTCGCCATTGCAGGCTAACGATAATTAGAGTTTGAGATTAATGAAGACCGGTTGGAAAAGGAAAAAAAGAAAGAGAGAGCTAGAAACAGGGTGAGAGAGGAGGGGCTGCCTGATGGATTGAATTAAGCTTCCTGAGCCGGAATACATAATGAGAAGCTGATGGACAGAGTTCAGTGGTCAGACACGGCTGTAACACTGCAGATGTTTGAATCAAGCATGTGATCTAATTTTTTATTTATTTTTTATCATGCCAGGAGCTTAGATTCACATCCACAATAACTTCAATGGCCCTATCATTCAAATAATCAAAGTTAGTAAATAAATAAATAATTGCAAAATTGCATAAATGCAATAAAAAAATTTAAACACGTTTTTATGAAACACTGAATAATAACAAAACATAGAAATGTGATTAAAATATATAAATAATTATATATACATTATATATACACCACAACACTACAGTATTTCTTTACAAGCAAATGAATGAATGAACGAACATAAACACACGTAAATAAATAATTTAAAAGTAACGGCTGATAATTTGCAACAATGGCTGAAAATGATACATCTATTTTATGTAACTCAGATGCACTTTGTTTTAATTTATATATATATATATAAATAAATTATATATATGTCATGGTCAGCTGCACCCATTGACCCTGTTTCATGTGTATAAAACCCGGAAGTCTTCGCCTGATTCTCACGGTCCATTAGCACTGTCAACCCCTGTCTTTTGCCACTCCGTGTTCCTGTGTTTCTTTGTATATCTGGATTGTATTTACTGTGTATCGACCCACGCCTGGACTCTGACCATTCTCGCGCTTTTCCTCTTCTTCTCCTGTCTGCTGGGAACTCTACTGGTTTTGCTCTGTTTATCCAATAAACAGCCTGCACATGAACCCACATGTCTCCTCGCCTCGCTCCCGTGACAATACATATATAAATATATAAAATATAAGCATACTGTATACGCATAACATATTTTTCTGAAATATATACAGGCATGTGCGTATTTTTTGGAATATGATTAATTTCAATTAATCATTTGACAGCATATATATATATATATATACTGTGTGTATAGCTTTTAATAATTGTTATATCAGGGTACTTTTAGTCCAAAATTAAAATCCTACTGACATACAGTCATTTGTTATGTTTTCTTTTTATCTTATTCTTTCAAAACTAAGTAAAACAATACAGTATAGTAGTAATTTACTTTATTTCACCTAGTTGTCAATTATTACATAGATATATATATATATATATATATATATATATATATATATATATATTACACTGAGCTAGACCTCATTAGCAACAACACTGTTGAACATAGCATGCACACACACACAATTAAATTTTTGAGGCATATATTCATTCTTTTATGTATTTGCTTTATTTATATTAAAAAAGAAGTATAAATGTGGGTCTCTGTAAAATGTAGATCAATGCAGATAAAAAAAAAAAAACATAATAAGGTGTCAGAGTATCCATTTGGCTCAATCTAAGAGTGTGG
>JAUCMT010000056.1:15923469-15933724 GCA_032357475.1 Enteromius thamalakanensis
CAATATATATATATATATATATATATATATATATAAATATATAAAATATAAGCATACTTTATAACATATTTTTCTGAAATATTTACAGGCATGTGCGTATTTTTTGGAATATGATTAGTTTCAATTAATCATTTAACAGCACTAATATATATATATATGTATAGTTTTTAATAATTTTTATATCAGGGTACTTTTAGTCCAAAATTAAAATCCTACTGACATACAGTCATTTGTTATGTTTTCTTTTCATCTGATTCTTTCAAAACTAACTAAAACAATACAGTACATTAGTAATTTACTTTATTTTACCTAGTTGTCATTTGTTTAGTTACATAGATATACATTTTTGAGGCATATATTCATTCTTTTATGCATTTACTTTATTTATATTAAAAAAGAAGTATAAATGTGGGTCTCTGAAAAATGTAGATCAATGTAGATTAAAAAAAACATAATAAGGTGTCAGAGTATCCATTTGGCTCAATCTAAGAGTGTGGGTGTTTTGGCTTTGGGTTTCCTCAAACTCATTACACGAATGTGAAGATTTCAAATAACTCAAGGTCTCTAACTGGTTTAGCACTGAAGGCCCCCAGGGCTTGATTTACAGCTGCATGCAAACACCTTCACCAGGTGAAAATCTATCTGTACATCATTAATTACTGCGCAAAAAAAGCCTAATTCAATTTCAGTCTTTAGCTAAAAGCAGAGCAACCGGCATTGCCTGTTTTGAATCTCACTCCATCTCAAATAATGAGGTCACACATTCATTCAGTTAATGAATGATGATGTATCGATTAAAAAAAATGTCTTGTTGACACACTGTTCTAAATAGTGCTTATTCTGCTTATCGCTGTATGTGTAAGTGCTTCTGCTCCGGGCTTCTGCGAAGACATTATCATCATGAAGGGTTGCCACTCTGCTACAGCGGCGAAGCCTCTGGAAAATGACCTTTCGTTGACCTTCAGATTCCATTAGCTTATCTTATCAGAAACGGTGTATCGTATGCGACCCTACACATCACTACACGGACAAGGGCTATCCTCGGCACAGCGCAAGATAAAATGTACAAACGGACAAGGACGCACACAAACCCACAACGGTGGATAAGATCTTGCATAAAATCTCGACAACCGACCCGTCTCGTATCTATTATTCGTCACCGGCGATCGTAAACAATGCAAGAGCGGAAAGTAATAACTGGCAAATAGGAGACTGCATATATTTTCTGTATAAAAATGAAAGATGGACCCATAAACAACAATAACGCAGGTGTTTATTAACTCACAGTAGGTTTTTCATCTTTTTTCATCAGTGGGGAACTTTTACGGTCAGTTGAGGTGTCGACTCGATATATTTCTATACAACTTTATAATCCACCGCTGGTTAATTCCATCACCGGAGATCCTGTCCTCTATCATTAAGGGTAGGGGAGAATAAAACGGCGCATCGACTGGTAAATACATCTCTCTGGGGCCACGCTGTGCGCTCACCGTCTTAGTGAAACGCTGACAGTTTCTCTTATTCATTTTGTACAGAGGCTGTTAACGAGGGCAACTAGCCGATAATGTGCTTCAGTGAATCCTGCTATTTCCTGACAACAGCGTTTGACGGTGTAATTCTTTAATTAACTCGCATACTAAGCCTTTTTGCTGTGTTCTGCTTCCTTTGACACCATATACAGCCTTTTCTTAAGCCAGTTTGAAGGACACTTGTGAATAACGGACAACTTTCCTCTGCTAATCTGCGCCTTCTCTCTCTGAACCGTATAAAGCAACATGACAACCAATCATCGTTTTTCTTTTTTCTGCTCATGTTATTGTACAAAAGTTTGGGATCAGTATGATATATTTTTAAGAAATAATAATTTTATAAGTAAACTGATAAAAAAAAGAAAATACTATATATATATATATATATATATACATAGGCAAACTTCAGTTGTTGTTGTTTTTTGACTAGGTTACAAACAGCTAACATAGTAAAAAAAAACATAATTTGAAAAAACATCTGTTCTTCCAAATAAGCTCTTCACATTTAATTAAAATTTTAATTAAATTAAAAATTTAAAACTAACTAATTACATGACGTGCCAAATAATGAATCTAATTCATTGCTAACTAATCACACATCAAATTCAGAAAAAAAAAATATTATAAAAAGTACCTTCAGCAAGAAATGTATTACTTTTGGACCGTTAGTAAATGATTACACAATTTCCATTTTTGGTGAGTGAACTACAGAATACCTTCAATAATTTATTTTATACATTTTTAATTATTATAACTATGGAAATAGTGTATGACGAATGAATGAATGAGTGAATGAATGAATGAACAAATACATACACATGTAAATTAATAAATGCATAAACAAACGTGTAAGAAAAACAAACTCATAAAGTAAATGACTGGAGTAACGGCCGCAAAAAAATTCAGCTTGGAAAAAAAAACCTGGTTCCAATTTACCCTGTGGAACTATTTACATTTTTAATAAAGCTAAACTGCTTACAGTATGTACCTCAGTGGATGTATATCAAGAGCTGGATGTACTTGTTTGCATTTGGTGGTTTCACTAAAACGGATAGCGTCCCGCTGCAGCTGTGCAACAGTGATAGATGGAAGTGTGTGTCTGTGTACATAAAAGAAGATTACCACTGCTGCTTTCTACCTCTGATAACAGCCACAAACCCTCAGCTTAAACATTAAAAATAACACACTCCAGTGCCGGGTCACCACTCATTATAACACACACTAACACAGTGAAAAGTCTAGAGATACAGCTTCTTCTATACTGGAGACATAAATGTTTTGCAAATTTGGAAAAACTTGGAAAAAAAAAATTTGGGGGTTACAGATAAATGACATAAGATAAGATTGACGGCATGCATCGCAATGCAGACACACTTTTGTGTGTTTATAAAATAGTTTTTAATGAAAAACAGCATCCTTAAATGCAATGTGCATGGCGCAAGATGCTAAAAAGACAGCGAGAAACAGTCAAAAATTAAGAAATACAACAGACAGAGGTTAAAAAAGCGTATTTTAGCATTTGTGCAAGTGTTCACGTGGAGTGTAGAAGCTGTCAGTGCGCTTACTGCAAAAAAAAAAAAGAAAAAAGTTCTGACACAGTCTGGAACTTCACTAAGTTTATCCAAAAGATAAAAAGTTTATTTTCTGCACAAAGCTCTTGTTATTTAGCTACTACATATTTAAATCAGGTGGGTGGAGCTAATCAGGCACTGATGTAGAGGCAGGCATTTATTATCTTCTGCTGAGGCGGTGTTATCAAGCTCAATATAAACTATACTAACAACAAAGGTTTGCGTTCTGAAATTCTTTTTATAGTGCAATGATCTCTTATATGTCAAAAGATCAACAGTTCTCTTAGTTCACGAGCTCTTTAAACTAACCAATTCAAGTCAAATTGTTGTAGTTAAATAGTTGCCCTACAGTTTCTTTAGTGAAACCATTATAGCTAATAAGTATGACATTTTTACACTGCAAAGGCAGTCCAGAAACCACATCTGAAATGGCATGCAGTATAAACAAAGAAAATGTGAATACAAAAATAAGAAACATGCACTGATTGTCATGACAACAGCATTCCATACCTCCTTCTGTATTTATAAAGCTGGATATTTTATTGGATTTCAAAAACTAAGAATAAAAAAAATTATTTAAAAAAAGCCACAAGTGCCTTTAAGGACCTGGACATTACTAAGTGCATTCCTCCAGCACTGAGGCTGAATATGAAACACTCTCCTTCTACACTTTCTTTCAATCTTCTATCTGGCGTCTCATGAATCAAACACACACACACACACACACACACAGCCAATGTTTCTAATCTCTTGTGGAAAGGCTTTGAATATTCTATAGGTTTGGTAATGGGCTTCTCTTTTAAATTACCTGACCTTTGAGATAGGAATCAGAGGATCTAGCATCTCTTTAGCATTGGCATCAATAGGCCTGTGGCACAGCGCTATGCGATCAGAAACAAACTGTCCTTTCTTCCTTTGCTCGACTGCTTCTCCTAGCATTTTTTTTTCTCTGTGTGATATTACACCCTGCCAAAGGTCACTCCCACTCAACAGAAACATATTAGAGGAATGATTTGCTGCTCTGCCATTTGTTATGCTGAAAAAAGGTGTGCAATACAATAAAGGACTACCTGCTTCACTGGGGGTATGTGAATGGCTCTATCTCGAATGGATCCATCTGTTTGCTCTGAAGAGAGTGCTTCAAATGCTGACATTAGGAAAATATCCCCCTCTGAAAGCAATTCAACCAAGAATGCTGGGGAGATTGTGTTTATACTTGAGGAGTAGTAAAGAGGATAAAGCATACATGTTTTCTGGATGAAATGATTGTGTGTTCCATGTTGTCGGTCTGAGTGGTTTAGATGCAAATGTGCATCAGCTAAGCAGCGGGAGTGGAACCTGATGGAGCGCTTTATTTCTCATTTTAAAGAGGATAGTTCTGGTCCTTGATGCTGATTGGTCAACACATGCTCCAGCTGTGCTAAAATGCATGTGTGGTAGCTATGATACAAAATTACTTGTTTAATTAGCTGCTGTGCACATAACAGAAACAAAATCAAATCAAATCATTCCTGTAAAAAAGTCACTGCATTACTACATAATACAAATATTAATATGAATATAAAAATGAATAAAGAAATGAGTGTGAGTTGTTTGTTTTTGTGTATTTACAGTATAAACACATGTGCACTACACTCACAAAATATCTATATATATGCATAAAACTAAATATGAACTAAGGAAACAAGTCAAGTTACATAAATCTAAGTTTCTTATCTTTATATCAACCTGGTCTCATAAAAATTCATACATCTCAGCGCTTTTCGTGCATCACCATTTTTATGTTCCTTACTGCACGTTTGGCTGCAATATCACAGAGAAATATCCACTCTGAAACAAAAGTTCAATAATCAACTGCACCAAATGTCGGTGTCTCATGGCATCTCTGTTTCCAGGTGGAACGGAGAAAAACGCGACACACATCTCTCTGAAATCCTCTGCAATTCAACCAATCCTACGACTTCGAGTTTTATGCATGAGACGTTTAGCCAATGAATTGCGTGAGCGACGTCTGAGGCCGAGACAATCACGTCATCTCTATCTGTTGCTGGCTTGGCTTCACTCATGCAACGTCATGCATTCCTCAGTAACTGATCTCATGATATCTTCTGCAGAGGTTGGCTTGTTAGCTTCAGTTTCATTTGAACATGAATGATTCCCACTACATACACATTGTAAATATCATCCGTGTTACGCCTCACATCCTTGGAGCGAGGCTACGGGACAGATACAAGGTGATGCTTCACGTGAATCAAGACGCTGGCTCTGTGTCTCCCTGCCAGCACCTCAGCGTAGGTTATGAGTGCCATCCATCTTGTGTAGAGTGTTTATATGTCTGCGTGTGTGAGAGTGTGCGTGTAATTGCTCATTAGCCATGCTTGAGAGAAGCAGAGGCCAGACTCACAGGATGGTATTAAACTGAGCTCACAACTGGTCCAAACTGTTACTGTTCCACTGATTTACAGGCTCCACACACAGACTGCATACAGTATGAGCTTTAGTGATCTCACAATCTAATATGTGACTGTAGTTCATTTCCCTTGCCAATCCCTATAGTTTTTCGGTTTAAGTTTTAATTATTGTACTTTATGTTTTGAAGTAAATGGTATTGAATATATAAAAAACAATAATCCACGTAAAATTAATTAAATATATATATATATATTTATAAAATATATATACAATATATTAAACATTACAAATATTAAATTAACATAATAAAATATTAGTAACAAAAAATATATATAAAATAGTTCTAAAATGCATGAATTTAATGAAGCAATAATGCACATAAAATACAAAAATAACATCAAATTTAATTTAATTTTTAATTGAATAAAATGCAATAGAGATTAAAGATATGCCATGTATATGCTAAAAAAATAATATGTAATAAAATATTACTGAATACTGAATATATTCATAAATTTAATATATAATGCACAAAATATCACTAAAGTTGCATATTTGTTGGGTTCTTTGCACTCTTAATTTGGGCAAATAGTTCAGCACTTCATTTACATTTAAATAAACTATTGATGGCTTAAGAAACACCTGCTAGCATATTTCATATTAAAGCCCAATCTTAGTTCAATTTTAATAATCTACCTAAAGTACAATGTTAATCACTTAGCTGCTTTCAAGAACAACCTGCATATTTACTTTGGCCTTATTTGGTCTGTTAGAGACACATCAAAAATCCAACTGCAAATCAAAACATTAAAATCTACATATAACAGAAAGGAAACTCCTATTTAATTCAGCACTCCAGAATCAAGTGCGCTCTGTATGTTTACAAATTCAAATGATATGCTGTACAGTACAGTAAAAACTCATGAGCACCTCCTTTTGCTCTAGCGTGTCTTGTGAGGGAAAAGAAAATCTCAGAAGGAAAGTCAAAGTAGATATATTTTAGGTGCTTCATCTTATATAACAACTAGAACAGGCTGCTATATTCAGATATGAGTTAAACTGAGCCTCTCAATAGGGAATTTACTGCTGATCTCCACAAATTATACTGTATGTGAGTATCGCGAGCAATTATTACACCCTGAAAGCTCAGCAAAAACACAACGTTACACTTTATATAAAGCACAGGTATTACAAATGTGAAGAACAACGAGGTCATTGGGCAGAATTCTGGGAACGGGCCATTTTTGTACGGTTTGATAAAGATGATTTTTATGGTGCTTGACGAATGGATTGACTTTATAGCAATTTTGTGCGTCGTATGACCGTAAGCGACATATAAGCCCCCGGTGAACTGAAAAAGAGCTTCAAAATCTAAAGAGCACATTCCACTCTTTGCTTCAAACTGCACTTCGCAACTGAAATGCACTTCTTTACTATTCCACTTCAGCTTCAAGTATTGCTGTAGACTCTCGAACCGAGGTTTCATGTAACAACTGATATCAACTCAAGGTTCCTTCCTCTTTTTTTTTTTTCAGAGAACATCCGGCAGCTCTCATCGTGGGTAATACAGTATGGCCCATTTTTCTCCATATGACGCAGATGCAGGAAACAGACTTAATAGTTTAAAGCAAAAATAGCCCCACTTTGTGACATTAGTCATCTCATTCGATAAACTTCAGTCAAACGCACACTGGTTTTGTAGCTTGTCTTCTGCTCTGATAAGGCATGGTCAGTTATGGAGGGATGTGAGCAGAATACACTTCCCTCAAGCTCGGGTTAATTTCTTTGCTCAATTCTAAAATTAGTCTTTCCAGCACATTCTTAGCCGCAGACGCTGCTCTTCCAGTCACACAAAGCCTAATTAACTTCATGAAGTTTGAATTTCAGAGCTGGAAATGAAAGAGAGATCCTGCAGTGGGGGTAATCACATTCATATTATCTGGAGCTTTGTGCGAGATCATATTTGATTCTCAGATAGGCAAACTAGCGATGAATAACGTACTTGAAATGAATCAGCATTACGAGGAATCCATAATAGGCCAAACTAATAAAATGTGATATTAAAATGTTGAGCTTCTGTATAGATAACGATTTTTTAAAATTCAGCAAAAGCGGATTATATCAAAACACAAAATTATGTTTTCCAGTGAAGCCCTATTTTTATTGCCAAGAATTTTGCATGTTTAAATTTTGTGTATTTCCTCCCTAAAAATTTATTATTATTGCTCTCTATCTGGCCAGTTTATTTTAAATGCATGTCTATTTCTCATTACTCAATGATCTCCAGTAAATACAAGCTTCAAAGCACATTTTGCGATTAAAAACGGGATTTCAAAGTGCGTTTCGCGAATCATTTTAAAAATAACTCCGCATGCATAGACCAAAGTGGGGGAAATATCCCCCCCCTGCACCCCTCTACAAATCTCCCTGTCACGTCAAATATTTTTATTTCACAAAAAGATGAAGTATTTACATATTATGCAGCCTAGCTATTTTAAACACTGATATCAATTGAAATCGTGCGCAAAAAATCAGTATATTAGAATGATTTCTGAAGGATCATGTGACTGAAGACTAAAACACTGGCTGCTAAAAACTCAGGAATAAATTACATTTTAAAAGCTATTATACAAACCAAATATTTCAAATTCTAATTATATTTCACAATATTACTGCTTTTATTTTATTTTTGATCAAATGAATGCAGCCTTGGTGAGACGTCTTAAATGTATTCTAGAATAAAGATATACGTAAATAACGTATTTGATTATTTTGTGAAATGTCTGTGCGTGTCAGTTTTTGTAAGATTCACCCATAAAAGCCTTCTCTCTGAGAACATTCCAATGCTTTCTATTCTTTTCTTTCATAAATATAAAATTTGACACCTAAAACTGGCTTTTATGGCATTTTGTTGAAATGAGCCAGTGCTTTCCTTGCATGCACAGAAGACATGCTCATGCGAGGCACTGCACCAAGAGACAGAACAGCTGAGTGACTTCTCCCCCCAATGTTGTAAGACTAAAAACATTTCATTGGAGAAAACTGCCCAGCGGTCGAGCTCTCTCTCCGTCTGTCTAATCTGCTCGTGATGGTGTTGGCCTGAACTGCCCTGATTGCTCCAGCCATTTCCACCTGGGATCTCAAGCAGGACAGTCTTCCAAACAATGTCATCTGTCCCTAAAAAATAAGGCCGTAAATCTTTCTCTTTATCTCTTCTGCACTGAGTGACAGAGCTGTAATAAGAACGACACGGCTGCTACATGTTAGCAGCGTATCTGTGATGGCTTGTAATGTCGTTATTAGCCCCTGTACTTGCGGGTCTAATGAGCCACTTAGAGAGGGGAGGCAAAACAACTGGGAGGAAGAGAACGGAGAGGGTGAGAATAGTGAGGTCAATGCACTCAAACAGGGTGAGCAATGACGTGACATCAGACTCGAGATCGCCAAGATCATCATTAGCGACTTTTCATAAAACTATGTCTCACTTTCAGGTGCTATATCGGGGAGCCGACCTTGATCACATAAAACCCGTACTTTGTTCTGGAGACTCTGTTAGGCATTGTGAGACTTTGTCAAGCGTCTCAATGTCAGTCTGAATGCTATCGTGGAGTTTCAGACACCTCAAGCCTCAGCTGAAATCTGCTGGCTGGAAAATGGCTGTTTATTATCGGGGGTGCGACTGCACTGCACCAATTTTGACTGACTTGATTTGATCATTTGCCAACTGTGCAATAGAAGAAAAGGGGAGACAGAAAGCAGCCAACAGGATTTTATATTCATAAATATTTCTACAGCTCCTGCAGTGTGCTTTCATACCCTCTATTCCTCTTCTTCCTTTAACTTACTGTATAGAAGTCACTTGAATTGAATTTTGCAGATAACTCCAGCTTTGGATGTGCTCTCAGTTTTTAGGGTTTTTCAAACTTTACCCCTTTTTTTTGTTTTGTTAAATCTACCACTGACCTAAAAAATGAAGTAGCTGCAATGGCATCATACTTTTAGTTCCATGATAAGGAACAAATTAATTATTTAAATAAATATAAGATGTATGATTGTTAATGATTATTACTACAGTACTAAATAAATAATAAAAAAAAAAATGCATATTTTTAATTTAAAAGTGTATGCACGGCATATATATAAATATACTGTATATACATTACTTTATCAAAATTAAATATTTACACAAAATAATATTATATATATTTTACATGATAAAAATATGAATATACATTAGAAAATATAACTATAAATATAAATTTAATTTCCTTTAAATGAATACATGTTGGGGTTTTTAATAGAAAACACATTAAAAAAATAGTAAGGCCAAAAAAAAAAAATGTTCTCTAATTTGCTTAATTTACCCACTAAAATGTCATTCATTGTAACAATATTGTCAAGCATATTAACAACAAAATCAATTAATGACACATTACTTCCCCCCCCAAATACTAATTAGTAGCCTTTTTTAATTTGCCAATTTCAATTTTTTTTTTACCAATTTAATACACTTTTTTAAACACTTTCACATAACATATATTTTATGTACAAGTAACAATAAGCATGTTTTTGAGTTTTTACATAATTATTGTTACAATAAATGACACTGTAACAAATTTAGACATTTTATTCTCCAAAAAACTCAAAAGTAGACACTTTACTTACATTTAAAGGAGCCTTATGTAAGAAATGGCCAAAACTGGTACTGCAATCACTTTCAAAATACTGCTGAGCGGTGTCTCC
>JAUCMT010000056.1:15934419-15950722 GCA_032357475.1 Enteromius thamalakanensis
ATAGCGAGGTCTTTTAGGTTTCGTACTCGAAATGTTAGACATTTTTTTAGTTGCTGCTGCAGTCGCGTCACTTTAAAAAAGATCAGGCTACCTGTATTGGTAAATCATGAACCATTATGAATGAATCAATCGATCAAAACAAGGTCCCTCATGTCTTTCCTAGACACTAAATTCTAAACTTTATGGAATATTTGCAGATAAAATGAGGCTTTACAAAATGCAACAGAGACTCAATGCGCAGTTCAGAGGTGGCTAGACTACAAAAACCCCTGGCAGAGATCAAACCTGTTCTGAAAAGCTGTTCTAGTAGATATCCCGAAGACATTCAAAGGCTTTAGGGGTCCTCATATTCTTGCATGAATATTTTAACTAGTCCACAGCCATTTCTGATCATTTTTTACATGTGAAAATGGTTGCGTAGTGAGCCACATTTCACAGTACAACCGAGGTCTCCTGCCGAAGATATAGAGCTTAATTAGTAACAGGCTATAATGAAAATAACACAGCAGTAATGAGTATCACAAGTGCCACAACTCAACGCTGGAAACTTATACATTATGAATCAGAATTTTTAATAGAAGTGCTCAGGCAGGATTATATAATGTCTTAAATTCAGTTCCTTAAGAGTGTAAACAGCTTTAGTTAACGTCATGTAGCAGACGGGCACTTTAGCTTCAGTCGACCTTTAGCTACAGACAGAAAACCACTGCGATGACACGGATTTTATAGCTTCATTTACCTGTTTAATAGTATTTTAGCTCTATTCAAAGGAAATAAGAGACAGAACTGCCCTTGTTCTGTTTTGTTTATCTAAGCAAGCCAAAAAATTCTCAATTTTCCTTTCAAAGCACAGTAACATCTTGAGGGTGAGAAAATAAAAGGACTGTGATATGCGAGAGCTCAGAGCCGAGAAAGCCAGAAGAGACAGAGCATAATTTCCAACAGTCTGCTGATGCTGCCATACCATTAGGCAGAGGCAACAATTTTGAAAAGGAATAGAGTCCCTGAGGTGCATTATAAGCTCCACTTCTCAAAGGTCACTGCGAGACTGCAGCAAGCGCAGGAAATTACCACTGCAGACCCCAATTAAAACAGACGGTATAGATTTTATCCGCACAGCTAAGCCAGGTGAGAGTCGCACTGTAACATTTTTGCTCCAGGGCTGCCATGAGACCCTGTCATGTCACAGACCATGCATCCTTCCACACTCATTCCCTTCACACTCACACATATACTCAATTCTTGATTCTGATTGGATCTCTGCCATTCTATGGTGTTGATTTTCAGCTCCACATCACTTCACACTTTCTGAAATCAAGCAAATCTAATCAAAATTACAATATCTGCTGTTTTTTTTTTAAACACACAGAAGCGTATGCCAAAACTACAAGTGCAATCCAATCAATAGAACAATTTTGGTCATAAAAAGCTGCATTACTTAAAAACTTACATTTGCAAAGATGCCTCTTTTTCAACACAGATGAGAGCCAACGCCAGGTATTCATACACAAAAACATGTTTTATATAACATATAAGAAATAAGAATTTAAAAGTAATTATTTATAATTAGTAGTAGTTTGTAATAAAGTATGTAAAACATTGTAAATTATTACTATTATAACATTAAAAAATTATAAAAATGTTACATTGTAAAATATTAGACTGGTGAATTATTTACAACGTTATTACAATAATAATATACGTTTCCTTATACACAGACATATATGAAAAATATTACTATTATAATATTATAAATATTTAAAAATATAAAAAATATTAAATAGTAAAATATTAGACTGAATTATTCATTAATAATTAATTATTAATTTATTTTGTTATGTGTGTGTGTGTGTGTGTGTAAAATATTATTATTATAAAATTATACAAAATGTTTAAAAATCTTAAAATGTCAAATATTAGACTGCTAAATTATTCATTGTTAATGTATTATTCTTTTTTTTAAATGTAGTTTATTTTGTGTGTGTGTGTATATACTGTAAACATATATATATATTTCACATTAATAAACAACATTGAAATTAGTGAGGTGTGGCTCCATATGTGTGTGTGTGTACGCAATTATGTAATTTGATTAATGATTATATAATAGATAGTTAATTTAATATGAAACTATAACTATCTTGAAAAAATTGACGGGATGAATGTATGAATGAAGTACTGATGAACTATATAAAAAAGAATGATGATATATCATGACTGTACTGGCACAGTCTTTAAAATCGAGTCATCAATCTACACTTTCACTACTACACTACTACTACACTTTCTCATTGAGACGTAAGAGACTAAAAATAGCTGCAACAAAACTGGTGAGACTGAGGAGATTAACACACACTATACCTGACCTAATATCAAGATAAGATGAACAATGGGCTAATTGAAAAAGACTGCTGAGGTGTTATATTGTGATATGGTAAGACAAGTAAAGCCCTTTAAGTTAAAACACACACACACACACATATTGTGCAATGTGCTCTAACTCCGATTAATTCTAATGAGGTCACCACTCGGCTGTGAGCAAGAAGCGTGTCCGATTTGGATAAATGCTCTCTAAGGATTTGGCTCTCTAGCAGAAATCCTGGAGGTTGGTAACTTGGGGATTAACACACTTCAGGGCTCACGCACACAGAGAGAGTGTGGCTAAACTTTACCCGTGTTATTCCGGTAGGTTCCAGTGTGGCCTGGAGGGAGCGCTTCTCCCTGGCTCTGGCTCAAGCTTCTCATGGGGACTTTCTGGTAGACTCTGTCTTCATATATGGGATCGATGTGGTGCTCAGGGGACTGCAGGGGCCTCAGTTCGGGGCCCAGGTGAGCGTGCTGACTGCTGTACGAACCTCGAGATCCTGAAAGGGACACAAAATACATAGTTCTTGTAAGCGATGATCATTTTAACTAGGAAGAAAAATAAAAAATAAGTCCTTTATGATTCTAAATAACAATACGGCAATGTAAGCACATCGTTAGAGTATGCTGATCCCATGATGCAAGCTGTTGGCTATTACAACACATCTGCCAATCATAACATGTCCAAAGCATCAAAAAAAGCAACTAGTTGATATTTCCTTCCTGGTCTAGAGTGTACAACAAAGAGAGTGTGAAGTCGATGTTTATGAACCTTTTAACCAACAGAACAAAGACAAATGCTACTCAGGCTTGAGTCATATCTCCACAGTCTACAGGGACTCCAGGGCTATATATTTAAATTTTTTTATATATTATTTAATGACACGCATGTAAAATTGCATGTGCATGAGTATATATATATATAGTGCTGTCAAACAATTAATAATGAAAAAAATCAATACAAGTTTTTGTGTGCATCATGTATATATATATTTAATGTGTTCATTTAAATATAATTATATGATTATAAATATATACATGCAAATATTTTTAAATATATTCTGCATGTGTTTGTATTTATACAGTATATATACATAATAAATACACAAGCACATATACAAACAAATATAAAATGTGTATGTGTATAAAAAAAAAAATATATATATATTTTATATATATATATATATATATATGTATTTTTTCATTACAAAAACTATTACAATTTTGAAAACCTTGATTCAAGTACCCTATTATTGCAATACAGTGATAATAAAAAGTTTACAATATATTGATATATGATTGTATGGACACAGCCCTAGTAATCCTTCCCTTCTTATACAAGAGTGCATGCAGGGATCTCCAGAGAGCATGAAAGAGAGCTTTTAGATGATGCTTATGAACCTTAGACACAGGAGAAAGGTAAATGCTAACTCAACATTCACTCACATACTCGCATTGATCCACACACTTTATATCCCAGCTTTGCGACGGCCTACAGGGATGCCATACACCCACACACACAGACACACAATCTTTAGGACTGGAGCTTTCTCTATACCTTGGCAGCTCGTCTCATTGGTTTTCACAGAATGACAGCGATGTAGTACTCTAAACAGCAACGCAAACAATCAGCAGAACAGAGCTGCTTCCTCAAGGCCGCTGGAAACGAACACGCACATGCATGTTAATCTACAAACTACTGCAATGTCTGATCTGCTCTGGTGCTCTGTTGCTCCAAGGGACATAATTGTGTTATGTTCAGAAAATAAGAAGCTGTAGATATACAGGGTATTGTGTGTAATCACCTTATCAGTGTCCGGCAGACAAACGTCCCTCTTCCCTAACCTGATTTTCTTAGTGTTGGAAGGGATCCATCGGGATACATCCCTGAAACCTCTCACTATCTCTCTCTCTCTCTCTCTCTGCTTTATCATCTGAGAATTTTCTTCTGAGCAGGTAGGAAAGATGAATGACATAAGATTCAGAGAATAAGACATGAACTTTTGTAGATAGGACAAACATTTGATGGGAAAGCCAGACTGGTGTCTGGGGACCCCAGGGGGCTGTGGAAAAATGCAGGAAAGAGTTTTTTTTCAACACAAAAATAGTCAAAAGCATTTTAGAAAATAAAATTTCTTTTTAGATTGTATTTATTTACAGTGACCTCCACTAATATTGTTATCCTTGTTAAATCAGAACTAATTCAAAAATAAATTTGAATTATCCTCTTGATTTACATTAAAAATTTTACAAAATTCTAACCTATAATTGAAGTCAAACTATTGAAAATGGGGAGAAAAACTGAAATATGATGAAATAAACGTTTTTCTCCAATACATGTTGGCCAAAATTATTGGCACCCAATTGTTGCTATGACATAATTATTGCTATTTGATAGAATCCATGTGTCTCAACAAGATGAACAGGACCTCCAGCTGAAATATAGACCTACAACATCATAAGCACAGCAGTATACTTATACTTCGTAATTTGTTTAAACTTAAGATCAAAAGGTGCCAATATTAATGGAGGGCACTGTACATTTATTTTTAATTTATTTGTTTTTAACAATAATGTAAATATTACCACTAATTATATCTAAGTATAACAAAAAATAAAACACCCAAAAATATATTTTAAAATATTTTGGTTTCACTTTAATAATGTCACAAAAGTTAAGGGCAATTATCAATTTTTTTTTTTTTTGGTTAAAGTACAAATGAGCGTTTTTAAAGTGAAAAAAGCTGCCTTTATATTTCAGAAAGGGGGTCTCCAGATAATATTCTCCAAATTACATTTGAGCAAATATGGTTTTAGCACTGTGCCAATTTTAAAGCCAATTGTTAAATTTATTTTACACTTAATATTTTTTGTGACAGTATGTCTTCACATTCAGAGGTCCTTGATAATACAAATGTGTGAAAACTAGACAGAACACTGTTGAAAACCCTTCCCAATCAAATTCTATGCTGGTTTGTTGCTGCTCTGCCCGGTAGTCCAGCATATTTGTGCCGTTCGTTCTGGAGGAGCTGATTGAAAACAGAAGTCTTGCTGGTTAAGCTAGGGAAAAATCCTAGTGGGAACAGCAGCATCCAAAGCACAGCATATGCTGGTCTTTTCGCTGAGAGGCATGGGCAGCCTGAGAGACGGACAGATGGCTGGCCGGGCAGATAGAAAGACTGACAGACAAGCAGGAAAACAAGAAGAGACATGTAGGAACAGAGAGAAACTGAGAGGGCAACAGATAGAGACACCTCGTCTCAGATGTTGGCAACAGGTCTGAGTGATTACAAGCGTCTGTGATAGCAGCAAAGCAGCATGTCTCGCTGCAGGAGAATCACAGCTTTTCAAAGGCAATTTCGTGGCTAAACTCTTTGTCCAGGTGGAGGATTTGGACTGACAGGTCAGGGGCTCCTGCACAGACACCTATACAAACTAGCAAAAGCATTCCCGTGTCTTAAACATCCCTTCGATCTGCCCTCGTGCTCCCTACTCACCTAATGATGAAACATTACATCTAAAAGAGAAATCCACAAGCCTTTGATACAGCTGGCTGAATAAATAGGTTTGTACATCTGGTACATATTTGGAACAACTTAGGCAAGCGCTCTGAAGCGCCTCTTCAGCATCTAATCACAGGCAAAGTGTTAATAGCGCTGCAGGCATCTGAACATTGGCTGTGCATCGTGTTCTCTGTTTGCTGTCATTAAAGAGTAAGGGTGATAGATGGAGATTTGGATCTAATGTACTACCTAGTTTAGAGGCAGAGTACAATCTATAACAATTTGATTGGATGGAGGAGGTTTTACCGTTCAGTTCACCTGGAGATGAACGCACATCTGTTAAATTGCGTTAATGCATCAGGTTGCTATACTGTACATTGACTGACAACCAAAAACAGCCTTTTGAACCGAATTATTCTGCATCGGAGTTCTTTATTAAGATGACATGATATGAAATATTTATAGCCAACAACTAAATGAAAAAAGCAATGAAAACTGACTTTATTTCAACACGTCAAGTTGGCCTCAAGTGGCTTATTGTACTTTTGTAATACAAATAGGCCTGTATTTTCATAGAGCTTTTACGCTGATGCTCCTGTAAAGTGCTAAACTTATTCAAGAGTCATTTTAACCACTCAAGTTAAAGCAGAAAAGTATGTTTTTCCTCAAAACACCGCACATCTTTACTGTTTACCCTACTTTACCCTAGAAATGCACAGAGATTTAGACAAGCACTAAAGTCCATCTTTCTCGGTCTTAGTAAGAGGCAAATTCTGATATAGTCTCTTGCACGGCCTCAGGCTGTAATGACACACATCATCAGCCCCTCACCGACAATCTCTCCGAATACTACATCATGAAAGACAGGCTCACCAACAACATCAAATACCCTCCAGAAATCAGGGAAGCCTTGCAAAAACAAAGTCTCCCATCTATAATACGTAATTGCCTTCAAATCTAATCATCTTCCGGTCAGTGCTCCGGTGGTTGGACTGGGCTGCTACCACTGCACGGATACTGGTAGAGGTGTACGGCCACGGGATGCCGGACTTTAATCAAAGAGACAAGCGGGAGAGCCGGTGATGGCTCAGCACGGGCTGAGTGATAGTTTGGCACTGGGCCGCTGTTTCCCATTGTGCCACTGTTTCCCTCGGTGGGTTTGATGAAGGGCTGACAATGTGGCAGGTAACATAGGGCTGTAATCAAAAATACCTTACACTGGTCCACAATCGGCCTGTTAAGCGGGTGATTTAGATAACAAGTCCCGCTCTGAATAAAGCTGCATTTTCTGGCTTTATTGCACAGAACATATCTAAATGCTGGTTGTTTAAAATGTGCATCACTTGATTTCAGAATAAAATCACTAATGTAGAAGCACATGTTGAAAGAAATTGCACATGGTTGACTTTGAAACACTTCTCACTCCGAAATTTTACACAAAAACGTACAAAGAAACATCAGAAAGAAAGCCTGGAATCGTATTTTCTTGTAAAACGTACTCCAATAATCTTGCGTTTTATTTTCAACTTTGAAGAAATCTTTTTTCAGTGCTTTATTGGATACTATTTAAGCATACGTAGTAACTCTATTAAACTAGTGCTAATAAAATAAAGAAAAAAGTAATTAAATACCATTTTGAACACTTTGTTTAAAAGCTTTGCGGCTTGATAATACTTTTTAAATAAATGATTAAAATAGATTTTATTTTAAATAAAGAATTTTTACTTTTATTAATTAATTTTTTGGTTTCTATTTTAGTTTTAGTTAACTACAACAACTGAATTCTTAACTCAACCCTGATGTCACAAATCATGTTAAATTCATATAAATGCTGGAATTTTTTTTTATCAAACAATTCTGAGAAACTGTTACATGTAATGTTGAGAATTAAATCAACAAATTAGATTTCTGATGGATCCTGTGACACTGAATACTGTGTAATAATACTAAAACATGCCTTGTCATCACAGGAATACATATAATTGTGAAATATAATAAAATATTTTACACATTTATACAGTTTATTAGTGCACTCAAAAAATGATTCATTGGATGAACTCAATTTAATTGAAGGCAGGATTTCCATCCAATAAATATGTGTAGCCCCAACTCATAAAAAAATGAATGAATGCGATTAAGTTTAATTGAGTTGGGTCAACTCAGTTTGATCAAATATAGTTATAGTATAAGATGGTTACATAAGATATAACATAAGATGGTTTTGATACATCCAGGGCATGCCCAAAGTATTATTATTATTATTATTAAATTAACTTAATTTAGAGAGTCCCTAAGCACATGCTCTACACTTTACCACAATGGTAACCCCCCAAAACACATAGCAGAAGGTCTTTTAAATACAAATATAAAATAGCATTAAACTTTTACAAGTCTCTCAGTTTTATCATCTTAATAAATATGCCTAAAATAACATTTTATTTAAAGATTTACTATCCTTATCCTGCCCTGTGCAATGCATGATGGGAAGGGGAAGTCCACTTCCTAGTTACATACAGTAATTAAAATCATTTGTGTTCTTTCAAAATGAAAATATTTAGTTGAAACACAATGCAGTTGTTTAAATAGGGAACCAAACATAACACATTTGTGTTAAATGAAAATATATATTTTTTAAATCAACTGAACAGTGTTAGTGAATATTTTTTGAGTGTGCCTTTTCACAAATAACCAATGAAAATGCCCTTAAAAGTATGACATGAGATGCTATCAATTAATAAAAGCAGATTGTTGTGTACTATTATAAACGGAAAATTGAAAACTTACAGGTTAAAGCAATTAATGAAACTATTACTGTAAACCAAAAATATGAATGACTTTAAAAGCATTTCAGTTTAAAAGCATCAGCACTTTTAAATTTTTTTTTTATCAAAGCCTATCATCTTTGATCTAAGATTGATTGAGATAATTTTCTACAAGAATAATGAAAAAAGTAACATGTTAAATGCAAAAACAGCTAATTACAATCTCAGCCACGTAGAGAATATGACTGAATAAATGAATTGTTACAGCGCCTCTTTGATGTCTAACTGTGGAGCGAGAACGAGTCTTCATATCAAAGTGCTATGTTCCTTCAAAGGAAGAGCTGAAGTCTCTAGACTTAAGGGGCTGAATGTAGGGATCAGCAAAGAAAGCATGCATAGGAAACAAATGTGGTTCCCTAGGTGCTTTCTATGTGAAAACTAATACAAGTATCAGATTTGTCTGTCTGCTTTAAGAGCTGTGTTTATTTACCCAGGACCCATGGGTATTTATCTACTCTGATAACAGAGAAGTCACTGATGTTCGGACTTTCATGTCTGCTTGTTATATTTCTCTTAATGTTAGAAGCAATCGAGCTAAGAATGCAATATATATAAACATACACTGTATGACTTGTGCACAACACATATTTCTTATTAATAAGCCTAAAATGCATGTCTACGTCATTTTTTAAAATGAGGATTGTGTAATATTGCCCAAATACACTAAGTATGTGTTTAATTGGACTTCAGCACTACTTCCACACAATTAAAGTGCATTAAGTACAAAATTTGTTGTTCTAATTTTGCAGAATTTAACCCCCAGTTTTACAGACGAGGCTTAAACTAGTCCCAGACTAAACTGCATGTTTGAGCTGTCTCAGATGAAAATATCTTGCTCTGACATTTCTTAAAAGTCAGTGTCGCTGTTCTGTGTTAAGATGCACACCTGTAATATTTCCTTATAAGGCATTTTTGTAAAAGTTGTTTAAATATCTTAATATACTACTTAATACTTAATATACTAAACGTGCAAATGTATGGCATTTTATTAAGCACTTAAATATGAAAATGTATTTGTAGTATATTAATCATGCAATAAATGCAATTTAAATATATTTAAGTATAATAGTATATACTTCTGTTTGTAGAGAAGCTACTTGTTATGAGTTTTGATTCTTCATTTGGCTTTCTCTTTTACCACCATAATTATGCTGATTGCCAGTATGTTAAAGGTACAAAACAGATTTTAATATCACTGTCTGTTGTTAAAATTATTGGTTTACATTCAATACAAAATTCCTCTGGCAACCACAGTGTAGTCAAAATAACCCATTTGTAGTTTAATTGAGATTCATTTAAAAAGAAATAAAATGAAACAATTTATCAGAGTTATCTATTAGTATTATTAGAATTTAAATATTATTTATGTACTATAATAGCATTTACAAATATTTTAAAACAGCTATTATATATATTTCAGTAATTTCAGTACTTTCAGTTTTGTTCACAGTGAAAGTGATTAAACGTCTAATGATCAACAAGTCACTATTCTGTTACTCCCTAGTCATTCCCTCTCGACTGCAGTATCCAAACATATCTTACACAGCATTATAGTCTCACTGGTACTTGCTGAATTGCATCACCACACTTTTAAACTCAATTTTGTTGCATAGTCGCTTATGTTGCCTCAATTCAGCTCTAACTGAAAACGAATGGCTTCCAGTCGCTTCAAATCCAACATTGCCAAAGTTTCCTCACTTCAAAGCTGATCAAAATCAATTATACATGTTTCAAACACTCTGCCAACTAGCCACCGACTGGCACAAGTTCTCTGCACACTTGTATTGTTTCCTGCTGCTGATATTATACTTGAGCATCTCAAAGAAAATACATTCCCAGATTACAGCAAGTAATGGACTTGTACTGTTTTCTTGGGCGTCTGAAAGTATTTCACGCTTCAAGAAACGTCCCCACAGAAACACCCACACAATGTCACAAATCCCAGTTGGTGAGGTCCTGAAGGCAGGTCAAGAGTTGTTACTCACCAGCAAGGCTGCCTGGTCTCTGTAGAGTGGCGGTGGCGTAGAGATCGTGGGATATCTTGTACTGCTCAGATGAGTGCACCAGTCTTTTTGTGGGTGAAAGCGTAGCATAAGACGACACTCCCGCGGTCTGCAGCTGCTGATAGATAGGTGATGCGTTATTGGGCGGAGACGCCAGCCGGTGAGGGGAGCCTGAAGCGCGAGCACCGGGCGATCCTCCGATGCCCACTGCATTGATCGGTGAGCTGCTGCTGTAGGATTTGGCAAGCCTGCCTGGGGACGGCTTGGGGGAGGCTGAGGAGGACGAGGAGGGCAGGCACTGGGTGGTGGCGTAACCGGGGGTATCGGAGGCCGAGCCCAGACGCTGCAGTTTAGCTGGGGATCCGCTGGCCGCCGAGGACTGCATTGAGTTCAGGGGCGAGCTGACACGCTGGGCAGGCAGAGTGGAGCTGGAGTAATACAGGCCCGGACCGGACACTGCAGAGGGGTGCTGGGAATCGGACAGCAGGGCACCACCATGGCTATGACAAGAGTCACCCGCTGCGAGCTGGGCTGCACGGTTAGATGTCACCTGCGGGGAGAGACAGATTCTAATTGTAATAATATATAGATTCTTATATGTAATAATATGTATGTATATATATATATATATATATAATTAGGCTGCCAAATGATTAATCGCATCCAAAATAAAAGTATTTGTTTACATACTATATGTGTGTATACTGTGTCTTTTTATAATGTATAAATAAATACAAACACATGCATGAATATATTTAATAGAAATGCTATGTATTATAAAAAAGAATATAAATGTATATATATTTTCAAAATATATACTGTGTGTGTGTGTATTTATACATAATAAATATACAAAGTACACATACATATATATTGTAAACATAAACTTATTTTGATCGTTGATTAATCATTTGACAGCACTAACTCATATATAATAAAAAAATTCTAAACATTTAAAAGAATTAAAAAAAATTGGGGTAGTTTCTTCCCCCATGTATTAAAGAATCCAGAAAAAATAACTGGATTATGGTTTCCACAAAAATTTTAATCAGTACAACTGTTTTCAATAATGACCAATAATCAATAATGATAAAAATATATATAATTGAACTGATAGAAAAGTTTCTTGAGCAGCAATCGGCAAATTAGGATGAGTTCTGAATGGTCATGTGACACTGAAGACTGGCGTTATGTATGCTGAATATTCAGGTTTGACATCCCAGGAATAAATAAACATTTTTCATGTATTAATACAGAAAACTGTTATTCTAAGTTTTAATAATATTTTAGAATATTACTGTTTTCACTGTTTTATGATCAATTCAATTCAGCCTGGGTGAGGTTATGAAACAATTAAAAATAAATAAATATTTTGTTATGTTACCAAACACCATGGTATTTGAGGCATTATTGTCTTTTTGACCTTTGGGAAAAAAAATGTCTTTCGTAATATGGGCAAAAACATTCTTTAAAATATATTTTGTGTTCGACAAAGTAAGTCGGTTTGGCATGATATAATGGGGAGTAAATTAATTTTCGGTTTTGGGTGTAAACTATCCTTTCAAAGTGGTTTATTTGATGTTCAGATGGTAATGTATGAGACAAGGGCATACATTCTTCAGAAAGTCTTAAAATAACAATAATTCCCTTGAAAGTAACAGATGAACCATGTATCCTGAACACATCCTGAAACATAAAAAAGCCTGTAAACGGAAGTTATTGCATATACATGCACCGCCATATGTCGCGTTTCCTCACGGGATCGCCACCCCTTATGTCAAAGAATGTTGCATCGCCTGTAATTCAGAAGGGCAGGCATACGCGGATAAACCCAGGCAAATTAAAGCTGGCGCAGTGCCAGTCATTTACAAAGACGCTTTGGCGTGTGAATAAACATTTCTTCCTTTAGATTCCTCATAATCACCATGACGATTGTGGGTGATTACAATGAAACATTGGTTCCACTGTTTCTCATTTACAGAAAGCATGAAACCTGATTATTCTTATTCAGAATAAATTAGGTTATTTTTAAACAGGCAGTCAGTGCAATTTCCAGTGTGTGTGTGTTAGGGGTGGCTTAGCGGTGTTTTTTCCTCCTCCATTGCATTGATATCAGGTAATAATATTTAAATACTCTGGAAAGTTGAATAAATATGAGGCAAAGGTCTTGAAGACGGAGAGAATTATTGTGCTGGAAAATTGTATGACATTTAAAGCTAAACCCGGCTTTGTTTGCCTATACACTGCATTCTTAAACAACATCAAAAACACTTCCACCTATGAACAATCCCCTCATCAAGAGCAGGTTTTGGTGGATATAGCTGTTGAGCTGGCTATAGTCTGAATTCAGAATAATTGGGCCACTTTTGTCATTGAGATGAAATTCCAGCACATGATTTTACTTTAAAATTCTTCAATGATTATGATTTTAGCAGATAAGGCTTTGAATGGCAACATTTTTGGCAACTAATAAAGGCAATAATGCCTATGCATCAATTTAAAAAAATACTAAATAAGCAAACAAACTCTCCTTCATTACTGCTTACTGACTTTTTATAATAAAATGCCTAATAAATAAATAAATAATAAGCTGTTCTTTGCTCAGCTGAGATGTCTAATCATACAGGAATTGGTGGTGGTTGAGGAGAGACCCCCCACATGATTGTAAAGCGCTTTGGGTGTATGGCAATACACAGTAAAGCGCTATATAAGTGCAATATCATTCATACAGATGTGGCCATAAAAAAAATTACATTTTTTTCTTGCATGCAGCATGCAATTCATCACATCACCAAAGCATCACATGGGACAGTGTTTTTACAAAACACTTCCCCATTGTGACCAAATATGAATCGCCTCATTCTTGCTGTAGAGCAGCATATTGATTCTACTGTAGCTATCCTCAAGCCCTGTTTGAAGATGGTTTACTATCAAGAACTAGAGAATATGTTCTCAGTCTCCGAAAAGCCTTTCGGTTGTAACTTTAATCTTTATTTTCAGGATTGTGCAGCTCCTCCTGATAAGACTTTAATGAATGAGATGGTAGAGATGGAAGAATCCTCTGCAGAAGCAAAAAAAAACACCCTTCTCAAGATAGGATTGTGAAGATTTAAAAAAGGCGTTTAATAGCTTGATATCATGTTATACCAAGGTGTAATGCAATTATACCATCATTCCTCTGCCAAATGCTTTATCTCTCCATCTCTCTCTCACTAGCTCTCTAGCTCAGAGGGGGAACCACATCCCGGCATAAAGAGCAGAGGAACACCTACTTGAAGAGACTGCTACTGGTGTAGATCAATTATTTAGGAAACAAGAGGTTTATGGTGTTAAAAATATCTACATAAAAGCATCTAACTGATGCATTGTGTTATATAAACCCATCCTAGAACAGACAAGCCCTCTTCAGATTACCCTCCACAGAATTGAGCCGACAGTCCGCACAAACACAGGAAAGAAAGAAACACAACGCCGTTTCTGCTTTCACGAAAAAGAAAGCTTACTTGTAAGTCAGAGAAACTTCATTCATTTAAAATGAGAGTGTTTTCAAAGAAAAAGCCCCCCTCGACTCTCTCAGAAACGAGTCCGGAAGGCCGAGGATGCTGGGCATCTTTCATTAAAAGACAGAGGGCCTATGTGTTCATTAAAACTGTCAAAGGATGAGAGAGAGAAGAGAGCAAAAGGGAGGGTGAGCGAGCGAGCCAGAGAGAGGATGTGCCAATGTCAGCTTTATCGTGACCAACCGCTCAAGCTCTTCTTCTTTGGCATTTGCATGCATTAAACAGTCAGTTAATTAGCGAACACGGAGGAAATTAAATATTTGTCGTCTGAAGAGAAACGGTACCTTTTTACCGCAATGTTCGTAGCTCGTAGCAGGTGCACGAGACTGGTTTAAAAGGAAAGGAAAGTTGGGAGAAACCACCCCTGCAGGGTTTGCTGTAATTACAGTCTCATCAACAGGGCGCAATTTAACTCCCAGGATAATGACAAAGTTTGCCGAGCACACGCTCTCCGCTCAATGCAATGCAGTACTGCTGGCGTCTGCTAACAAATGCCTCGGTCTCGCAGTTAATTGCTTTAATCGGGTTTTCGAAATCACTTTTTAGGCAGCAGCTTGAAACATGATCCCAGCTGGAGCCTGGGAAATTGTTTCGTGCCAGTCTGCAAAAAAAAAAACAGCGCAAACGTCTCCCATCACAAGTCGTCTTGGTGAAAATGCAAAAATGAAGGATGGATATATAATGAGACTCTGAAAGGAAAGAGGAATCTGCGCTCACCTGGTTGTAGCTGTGCACGGCTCCTCCGGGCTGCCCGCTGGAGCGCGGAGGGGGCTGAGGCTGCTGAGATTGTGGTGCGGACAAGCAGTCGCTCAGGGCCAGGGTCTGGTTACTATGGTAGCTGGCGGAGTACTGGAGGGAGCCCTCTGGGTTCGAGCTGAGCTGCAGTGAGCTCTGAGAGAGCAGACTCGGTCCTGTGTGCAGAGCGCCAGAGCGAGAGAGAGAGAGAGACGGACAGAAAGAGAGAGAGAGCAATTTCAGCAAAGCAGCGATGCAGCCCTCAGCCTGGCAGAAATGGCATACATAATTTATTAGAAGGGGAGGAGTGAAATAGAGAGAGAAGGAAAGAACGAGCAAGCGAAAGACAGCACGAGAGATGGGGATTAAAACGACAAGAGAAAACCCAAGCAGAGGAATGTGTGAGAGAAAAGAAAGCCAGAAAAATGAAGTGTTTTAATGTTTGTGTGGAGGTGTCAGAAAACAGAAGTAGGGTTGGGCATGAGGATGATCGATCAGAAACAATCCTCCAAACACAATAAGAGTGCTGACTTTTTTTATTCCAACTTCAAAACACTGTATAACAGCTATACATAAAAATGTGGCAGAACCCCCCATTTTTGAAAAAGTTACTGACTGCTGTATTTGCTGCGTCATCATTGCATCAATGTAAACCAATTGGTGTGGAATCCCCTCAAAATGTGTTGTCTTTGCTGATTTGATTTATTAAACAAAAAATAGAGAACTACACTTAGAAAACAATAAAAAAAAAAAACTTTTTTCCACTGTGGTTGTTTTCATGCACAGACGTCACTTCTGGTGACAGATACACTGACATTGCATTGTAAATACGAAAATGACAATGTAAAACCACATTTACAAAACTTACAATCACAATAAAACATATACTAATACAAATTCCTCAACAAAACGACATACTTAAGAGTTATAAAGCTATAATGTTACAGTATCATCCAACCTAAAACTAGCCATATTTGGAATACTTGTAATATCAATGCTCATTGGATGATAACATTTTTGAGCCAATCACCCAAGCTGTAAGTGTCATGTGACTTTTCAGAGTCTTATTAGTGACTGAAATTAAATGTATGCAAACACTTTTTTTTACTTAGAATTTGTCAGTAAGTAATACAAATGATTATGAAGAAACAGAAAAGGGCTTTTCACACTCTGCTTAACCCCGGGTTATCTGCGTTCTAAACACCGCTTTTAACCCCGGGTAAAGACGCGTTTCACACATGTAATTTGAAAGCGGTGTTAGCACCGCATTTTACCCGGGGTTATGAAACCCTGCTCCGGAGCAGGGTTAGCGCCGC
>JAUCMT010000056.1:15950822-15984660 GCA_032357475.1 Enteromius thamalakanensis
GAATTCTTTCTACGCACACACTATTTTATTTCTTGATAACAGAGCCTCTTCCTTCGATCTAGCATGTCGTCGTTGCTTGTCACTCGTGTGTTTTGTGTTCAGCAGGGGTATGAGACCTGTAACTTGAGCAACAGCGCGAAGCTCATTCTGAATATTTTAAAGCCTTAACAGCTGATGAAAAGCAGAGACGATTGTAGACGAAAATGAAGAGAGATTTTATCTTAGTTTTTATTTTAAGCAAAACATTTTCGTCTCGTCTTTTTTCGTCAACAATAATGCATGTTAATTTAGTCTTAGTCACTGTTTTTGGACAGTGGTGCAGTCTTGTCATCGTCTCGTCTTAGTCATGAAAAAAAAGGTCGTTGACAAACATATTTCGTCTCGTCTCGTCTGACGAAATTCACACTATCTCGTAGCAGATGGGTTTGGAGAGTTTGTTGCAGTTAACTTGTTTGGATCTTCTGTAGTTGAAAACAGTTCTTACAGTGTTGACTAGGAAGGAGGGAGCAGAGGCGTCTGGTTTCTTGACAACGGGTGACTGGCTTGAACTTTTGTAACTTCTCTGCGTTGCTTTGCGGAGCTGCATTTGATATCTAAACTTTAATAGTTTAATGTCAAGCATGCCTAGGTAACCTCCTGTCTACATTTCATTCATTCATTTCTTCATTAATTCGTCATTCGAATACACAGATACATATTAGGGCTTTTCACACTGTGCTTAACCCCGGGTTATCTGCGTTCTATACACTGCTTTTAACCCCGGGTAAAGACGCGTTTCACACCTGTAATTTGAGTGTTAGCACCGCATTTTACCCGGGGTTATAAAATGGGAACGCTTAGCAACAGACAGCCAATCAGAAATCAGTGAGCATTAAGTCAAGTCGCTAACAGGAAACGTGCGAGGTGTAAAAAGCAGTCGGTGAGAAGTTAATGTTAACGTCAAGAACTTCAAAAAAAAGAAATGTCAAAAGACGGAACGCGTGTGAACTGGAGTGATGAGGAGACTGTCAGTGACTGTGCCATTTACGATGAAACGCCACCAGTGATGACTTCTGGTAGCAACCCATAATTTCCAAGATGAGGATGCGACTGTAAACAATGACGCTACTGTACACGTAAACACTAGTCTCTCAAAACTTCAAATAAGAAATCCAAATAAATGTTCATGTACCTTGCTCCTTTGTTTCTTTCTCTTGTTATTTTGTATTTGTTTTTTTGCCTTGGTGCTTCTCATGAGGCTAAAATGGCTAAAAACCTAAGCGTCTACTTTTTTTTTTAACTGATAGCATAACTGGAAGGGGCAGGTTTGCCTGCACCTTGCCGTACGTCCAATCAGGTACAGTAACACAGCAAATATGCAAATTAGAACGTAAACCCGGGGTTTAGGAATGTGCGGTGTGAAACGTCTGTTAATGAATACCCAGGATTAACTGCTAACCCCAGGTTTAATATAAGCAGTGTGAAACGTGATTACAGATAACCCAGGATTCTGTTTATCCGGGGTTAACGATAACCCTGGGTTAACAATTTCAAGTGTGAAAAGTGTAACAAAAATCTGTGTGAAATTTTAAGTAGAAATCATTATTTTACTTACAAACGTTTAAAAACTACACTATATAGATAGACAAAAAAATTTCAGGATTTTATACAGAATTTAATTTTACCCCTAAACTCTGTCTCGAGTTGAATTATCTGTCAAATACTGTACTTGAGCAAACATAATGACCAGAATGTCCATTCCCGTCAGATTACACAGATAACCAGCAGCGGCCTGACTGCGTGTTTGGAGAGCGCCTCTAGGCTAACCTGACAGTAAACCAGATTCTATCAACAATTCATAGTTTGTCAAGATGCTATCAGCCCTCATGTAGCTTTCAGCAGGCCTGTGTGTGCACATCAGTCTCAATCAGAGATTAGCTGATCCTGAAACATACTGTGAAAAAAAAAAGATTGTTTTTTCGTTCCCTGCACAAAACACTATCCCTTTAAAAACAGCTTGAGTAAAAGCATCTCAGGTTTCTCAGCAGGAGGATGTTGTCTGCTCTCCTCGCCCTACACAATAATCTATGGCTCCTGTATCAGACAGATCCATCAAGCTGGTCTGGAGAGATAAGAAAATTGGAGCATTATTCGAGTCCATAATAGCCTGCTGCTCTCATTTATGTTTCCATTGATCTGAAAACTCCTGATCAGATGTGAGGAATGCAATGAAGCTTTGGTTAATCTAAAGCTTTCCTCTGCCCTGGACCTCATGACATTGTAAGGTGAAGACTCAAATGTTATTAAAGATGATCAAAAGCAACTGAACAGTCATGAAAGCTTGCTTGCTAAATTATTCCTTTAATGCCGTCCCAAAAATTCTGATCTGCATTTCTTATTTTGCCAGATAAGTATTGCACCAGTATTGCCATGCATACAATACAATTAAAAAAACTAAAATGCCAACATAAAATAATAATAATAAAGCAATTATGAATTAATTAAAAAATAAAACAATGCAATGCAATTATGCATTCTTACATAAAATAAATAAAATCAAGAAATACATTCATGAATGCATGCATAAATAAATAAAACAATTGTGAAGAAGGAAAAATAAAGAATGCAGTTATTCAAGCATACATAAATATATATATATATATATATATATATATATATATGTATATATATTGTGATGAGTCAGCTGTCTCCCCTGGCTATCATCGCCACCATGTTCCTTATTCGCTGTCTTTCACCAGGCTCCCGACAAAAGTGGGTGTGCGAGAGAGGAGGGGCACAGGAACGAGCAGGTCTGACGGCGAGTGATGGGGCACACCTGAGATGAATGAAGGCTGATCGCCACTGTTAAAGGCCGAGTGTGCCTCTCCTCAAAAGACCGGTCTCTTCCACGTGCATGCACGCTGGTAACCTCGTGGGTCCAGGAGGGGTTCCACCAAAGACACGAGCCGTCTTCTTCAATAAAAGCCTCTCCGAGTCCTGACGCACTCCCTCTATGTCTGTTGTAAGCTTCTCCCAAAACAGTGGTGGAGAATGCGGGCAAAGCAGAGACTAGATAGCGCAGTGGGCAACACCTGAAGGCGTCATTCCCTCTCGGTCTGAAAAGACGGAAACGGCTTCCCAGTCACCGAAGGGGTAAGTGAAGCTTGTCTTATGTTTATTTAACCTGTAGTTGGTTGAGGCTTTCGACTAAAACCCGGTTTCTCTGTCCCAGTTCCGACGCGGAGTGAGAGAGAGAGTTGCCCGAAAAGGAATCCCTGCCCCACCCACTCAGACTGCTGGTGCCTGGTTGAGGAAGGTATCACTCCTGCGCGGGCGGCGGCCAAATGACAGGGGTGTCGCTTTGGGGAAGGGAATTTGATGAATCAGCTGCCTCCCCTGGCTATCATCGCCAGCCCGTCCTTTATTCGCCTTCACCAGGATCCCAACAGGAGTGGGTGTGCGAGAGAGGAGGGGTGCTGGAACAAACAGGTCTGGCGGCATGTGTTGGGGCACATCTGAGATTAATGAATCCTCATCACCGCAGCTGTTAAAGGCCGAGTGCACATCTCCTCGACAGACTGGTCTCAACCACCGTGCATGCACGCTGGGGTCCTCGTGGGTCAAGGAAGGGCGTGTTGAGGGATCGCCACGCCACCAAAGACGTGAGTCACTGGACCCTCGTACCGGCCAGAATGCCCAAGCCATTGAATTCCCTTGGAAGTGCTGTGAGGGCCAAGTAGGATGAAGCTGCTAAAGAAGCCGCCGCCTCTCGCGGCTCGTATCTGAGAGGGGAGCGTGTGCGGCCACCAGTCTCCGCTCCTTACCTGGACCCTTCTCCCTCAAACACTGCCTGACCTTCACATCCCCTGCAGCAAGATGAGGACACTAGTTCCATTCTTTATTTGGACTTTATTTTATTATTTTCTTTAATAAAAGCCTATCCGAAGCATGACGCCACTCCCACTGTGTCTGTCCTAAGCAATATATAGAAACTGAAATACTGTAACATGCATACAGTAGATACATAAAAATATTAACAAAATAAAACAAGAAATGCAGTTATGATTGCATGACTAAATAAATAAAATTAATAAACTAAATAAAGTTAAAACAAAATGTTATTGTGCAATAAAATGTAGTTATGAATATGCACAAATTATTATTTTAATCTAAAAGTTAAAACTGTAATTGTGAAGAAAGAAAGAAAGAAAGAAAGAAAGAAAGAAAGAAAGAAAGAAAGAAAGAGAATGCATGCATAAACAAAAATCTAAATGTCTGTGCATGAATCCATTAAACAATTGTGCATTTATAAAATAAAACCAATTAAATTATTCAAAAATAAACTAAAGACTTAATTTTATACTGGAAAATTTATTTCTGTTCAGTGTAACTGGCCAGCGTTGTAATTAAACAACTAGCAATCGGCCGGGCCGATATATAATTGTCACTTGTGCTAATATTCTCTCTTTTGTATGCATACTGTAATGTATGTACGTTTCTGTGCATGTTGTTTTCAGCCTCCTGGGAATCATTCTCTCACTTGAAGCAGCATGTCTAAAGAGGCTGCAGCTACAGCATCACAGCAGTGACACTAAATATAGCTCCTCACCTAGTGTAAGACACTTACACAGCTCTTACACATCTGACTTCCCCCATCCTCAGTCAAGCCTGCGCAATGTATTTGCAGCACTCTCATTCACCTCCTTAAAACACAGCAGCTGGATTAGTTTCACTGAAGATAACACCTCCATACATGTAAAGCAGTGTTGCTAAAACCTGAACATCAAAAAGCCGGGCAGACCTCACACAGAATCAATCACACATGCCCGATTTACAGTAAAGTAAAAAGCTTTTGTGGTGAAGTACAAATAGAAATGCTCGTCTCAGCAAGTCTTTTCTCCCAAATCAAACCATACATTTCAATATAAATTCTAAACTAATCAGGATCAGTTGGGCGCATTAGTGAATTATGTCATGTCATTCCAGACATGTATGTTTTTCTTTGGTTTCAACTGTCTTATATTGTATAGAGTAATAAAATACAATTAAAGTCAATTGTACAATTGTAGTACTAAACCAAAAATAAAATAAAATATTATAGACTTGTTTTGGGAAAAAAAAAAAAAAAAATTAAATAAAGAAATAATAATAATTTAAAATAAATAAATAAATATATATATATATATATATATATATGTGTGTGTGTATAATAAACACAAAGAAAACAAACATTCCTCTTAATTTATTTATTTTCTAATTATTGCTGATTGTTTAACTGAATAATTAAATAAGCAATACATACCTAACTATAAATAACTAAATAAAGAATGGAAGGCAGCGTGCCATTGCTTTAATTTGCTTAACAATGTTATTAATGTTTAATTTATTTTAAATAAATGCAGCACATGCTGTGAAAATACATTGCTAATATGTTTAATTACTCATTTACTAAAAATGTAACTAATTTGTCCAGTGGAAGAAAGAGAAAAATAAATAAATAATTGAGCATGTGGAATCTTTTTGCTAAACAAAGTTTTAGTAAACACAAAAATAACAGTACACATTAGTATCATACAGTTATCATTAAAATATAAGCAGCATACTGATAACCTTTCTATATTTTACAACCACAACACAAAAAAAGCATTTTGTTCATATCACAACTTGTTATGTTATCAAAAAGCTGCTTGACAACATTTCACTTAATTATAGGCTTATAACTAATGGATGGAATAAACTTTGCTAGAAATATCCAATCCCATCACAGAAGTCCATGCACCGTTAGACTATTGAATAAAATATCACTAGAGCCTATACATCTACTTATTTTACTTCCTATATATGATGAAACATTTCACAAGGAATCTATTTTTTATATTCCTTCACAAGACTCATCATACTGCTTAGACTCAGTACAAGAAAGAAGGTAACATGGATATATAATATAATAACAAACCTGACATTACATATAGCAGCCACTATGACAGATGCCTTCAGTCTTATTCCTGTGAAGCTTAGATCACTAATGCATTCCGAACAAGTCAGGGACAAGCTCCATTCAAAGAATGAAGCCTCTGGATCACAGAGGCTAATGTTTGTTGGCCGTCAGATAATACGTAAAAGCGTGTCCACATCAGACACCTCCGCGAAACTCCAGCTACTTTATCTCGACTCACCCAGCTATCAGAGAAATTATTGAAAGCCGCTCTGTCCTCAGCGAAACGTTAGAGCTCATTGTAATTCCAGCCCGTTATAGTAAATATACTTAGTTTCAATGCATAATTCATGGATTGTTACGTTCGGCTGTGGTGTTCTAACGCCTGAAGCCCTGAGAATGTTGTGGTGGGGATGTCTATTCAGCGGAGGCGTTATCTGTTTTGATTATTTCGACTTTAAAGCGGGAATTGGATTGCAAAAACCTGTGGCATTTTTCTCGTCGCCAACCTTAACAGAAAGTGCAAAGTCAATAACTTATTTAAAAGCCACTTTGAACTCTGAAAAAGATCAATGACATGCAACTTTCTGGGAGGAGATTAGGACAGTTTTGGGTGAAGTAATATATCCTCCATAAAAAAGACACTTAAGACACCTTTGTGTTCTTAATCTCTGCCAAAAAAAAGAAGAAGAGAAAAGGTTAAATGTGGGACAAGGTGGTAAAGCTACACTTTAAAAAAGAAAATAAAAAACATTCTGACATTCAGTGATTTATGAATTCTAGTCTATTTTTATTATAATTTGACATTAACAAACACCGTTAAAAATGTCTGTTGCAATTTTAAATTGCATAAATTTTAAGATTTTTTTATTTATTTATTTTTTTCTCAAGCTTAACTTAAACTTCTAATTTAGTTAACTTCAATAGTAGAATGAAATATTTATCTCACCCATTTTGGGTTTAAGAAAATCGTATTATAAAAACAACTATTTATTTATTTACTTATTATAAGTGGGATTTTCAAAAATCCTAGAATTTTAACTGTGAGAGAAAGCCATGCAGAAGGATTCACCAAAAACTTAAACTTCTTTCATCATTTGTTACCTTTCACCATTTACAGTACATTTATTATTCATTTTGAATAATACTGGGGTCCAAACAATATTGGATTTCCATTGCATAATACATTTTTCTGTGTTTTGAAAAAGAAGTCATAATGGTTTGGAACGACATGAGTGGTGAGTAAATGATTGACAGACTTTACATTTTTATGTCAGTTATTTCTTTATCAGGTTTTATCTGCATATAATGGAGATTTATTTGTCCACGCCATTCAGAATTTTAAGTATATTTATAAACACCAACAGATTTCTGTCTGCTTGTTCTCACTCACAACTGCTTTCTTAATTTAACGTGGCACGCAGCCAGATGTAGTTTCACAAAATGACTAAAATAAAAGTTATTACCATCCCTAAATAAAACGCTTTAGGTGCAGTGCACAACATAGGAGGCAACTTAATTATCAGAACTGACATAATAAGAAATCTACGTCACATTAATCTTGACAGATGTTCTCAATTACGGTTAAAAAACAGATACAATGTGAGGTTGCGGTTTACAGTTACATATGTGAAAAGGCTGTTTCCTGATTTTCAATGTGTCAAGGAGACATGGTTACAATTGCAGCACATACATTTAGTATTAAGAAGTATAATATACATCAGTATATTATATTATTATTATTTATCATGCATGTAGGGTCTTTAGCATCAGTGCATTTTATTTATTACAAACTAAATAAACGCATTTTTGCAGAAAAACATATTAAAATTCTCCAGCATTTATAAGTCACACACAGTATGTCTGACAACATATTTGAAATGTATTTATGCAACTTGTAAAAGGAAAAAACAAAGACATTTTTCCAAACAAAACAACAGTGCCATTTTTATGCCAAAAATGTTCTGCAATTGTGTAGTTATTCAAAATCCATTTTTTTAGCCAAAAGGCTCTGTCTGGAAATTATTTCACAATATTGCAATATCTAGCACTAGATTCCTTCATGCACCAGTTATCATATTCACCATCAATATCAAAAAAACTGCTTTAGAAACCACCTACTGAATAAATAGACACACCCCCTTTTTCAAAACCCCCGCCCTCTTATACACGCTGCTTTGTTGATTGACAGTAAATGCTCTTCTTTCAAACAAATGTAGACATCAATAGCGTGACTCCCAGCCAGGTTGTCAAGTTGAAATCAATAGTGAAAATCTCTTGGCTAATTGGCGGGATTAGGCTTTTTGTTACTTTAATAGAGAACACTCCAACATAAAGCTAACTCACACAGTTAAAGAAATAGCTGAATACGCAATTGCGATGATTACTCACTATCAGCCGTGGTATATTCCTGATGATCCAAGATCCCAGACTCCTGTAGGGAGCGGATGCACGAATCCACCAGTTCCAGACCTGTGTTAAGTTCCTCCTCAATGTCTTTCTGTCCATCTGGGAAAAAACGGGGAGGAGGTTAATCAAGCATGCACTACAAACTACTTCCTGAAGCCTCATTCGTCACACTTGGGCTCTGACCTCTTGACCTTTTCCTATCACTTGCTCACTAAGCATCCAAGCAGAGATTGAACTTAATTGGCTGTTTGGATGACCCTGTTAACCGGCGTGCTGCTTGTTCTGTGTCAGGACTGACTGCCAACTCTTCCAGGGCCAGTGTGGCGTAATTTGCCAAGGGATAAAGGGTTACACAAGCTCCCTAAGACATAAGATTAACCTCTCAACTGGAGCAGCACCCATACAGCCGGAGCGCAGGATGCTAAGCTGAGATTCGTCACTGTTTTGGGTTAAAGATGATTAGAGCGAGCACAATAGAACTGCAACAGTGAATTAGTAAAACTACTGAAAATGGATAATAAAAAAATACCCCATAATGAATCTAATGAATGCTATAATGAGTTGCTTTAAAAGCTGTATACTGTAATCTGTATGCAGCATTTCTTTCTTCTATCCGACCTATTATGTGCAACACATTTTACAACAGTTTTCGAATACTGAAATTCATAAAGATGATGCAATGCACCTGCATGCTGCAACACAACTAATTCACCCTAGTTATGAATTTTCCACAAACAAAGCCTGACAACCAAATTTCAAAAATCATTAAAAAAATATGCCATTTACCTTGGGTATTCCAGCGGTACTGCTCATCGGCTGAACTGCAAAAAAGAAAAATAACAGTCAGTCTTACAATCATATTTCACATACTAGCATGTGTTTGCACACTGTAAAATATATATAACACTGCTAAATATATAAAGTTTAGTATAGTAGTTTAGTAAGATTTAGTTCTACTCTCTTCCCAGCATGCACTGAAACATAAACAATTGATATTGGTGCTAGTTGTATTTACAGTGGTATTCATGATGATACCATTTAGTAATTCTCATATTAAAATGATCTTTCAAATGTGTTTAGGTCTTTGAATGGGTGTATTCATATGAGTATTCATGTGATATTGTTAATAGACTTGATCACTTCAATCCCCATGACATTTTCTCATGACAAACAAACCATATAAAAACACACAAAGAGAACACTATGCTTTTTTTTTAACAAATGTGAATAAAACAAGATATAATAATAAGTAATATCAACTTTAAATGTTAAGTTCAGTAAAGAAATATAAACTCAAAAGCCATGTACACAATTACCTTCCTTTTCTAAGTTCACTTTTACAGTGTAAATACTGTTTGTGATTCAAGCTTTGATGTTTCTTTCTCCGCCTGATACAGTAGAGTTGAGATGTAAGAGAATAATTGCGAAACCCCCAACATCTCTCATCTCATAACAACCCAACCTAGCTGACAGGAAACTGCAGGCTGGGGTGAACCGAGGGTGCCACTTCACACGAATGCAGATGTATTTTCCCTCTCTCCCATATCTCGGATCAAAGGTTAAGCGGGATAGCGCTTACCACCCTTTAGACCATTATTATTATAATGATTTCCTATTTATACTGAGAAAGAATACAAATGACGTCGCACAGGCACAAAGTGGGAATGAGGCTGGTGCTGAATATTGGATTTCCTGAACCATGATCATGGATGGGCCAGAGGATGGAAAAAAAAGAGAGAGAGAGAGAGAGAGAGAGAATAGGAATGGGTTTGGCTAAAATCAGCTCTGCTGCGGTTGACTGCCCATCCACTGTATAGACGCCTTCAGGCATAGCATGCTGTGACCCATGATCCTCTGCTGCGG
Source organism: Enteromius thamalakanensis (assembly GCA_032357475.1). Lineage (NCBI taxonomy): Eukaryota > Metazoa > Chordata > Actinopteri > Cypriniformes > Cyprinidae > Enteromius > Enteromius thamalakanensis. Next base: position 15,961,009 of record JAUCMT010000056.1, read on the forward strand.
CAGCCTGACAAACTGTTAGAGGGTTTCCTGCATTGAAAAAAGTCTATTTATCTGCGGTAGATCTCTGCACTATAGGCGTCATGGGAAAAAAACTGTGTGTTTACCAGTGAAACGTCCTACCCCCTACGGAAAACTCTTCTGCTGCCCACCGCTGTCCCCCATCAAGAGACAATCATGGCCATTTATTCATTCGGCCTATCCTACGGCTTCGTTGAACAGCAGGCATTGGAAATATATACCTGAAAAAAGTGGAAACGACTGGGGTGACATTGGAGTGATGAGAGTTGTTTACTGCATTTGTCCTTGCTCAAGGACCAAGGGGATCGAGCTATAAACTATAAACCGTTAAGAAGACATCTTGGTCATTTCTGAATCTGAACGTGGAAGAGCCTGCGCGGTCACAAAAGTCTTCCATTAGATTATGCAGGAAAACACTTTAAAACACACAAAGATAGAAATCATGAAGAAGACCTGGATATGGAGTGAACTAAGAGTTATTTTTTGTTGTTTTTTCCTAACAGAAAAACAGTATCCATTGTTTTTTATGATGCTTGGTTCTGTTAAATTTTCTGTTAACTGTCCGTCTTATGACGTGATTCTCGTAATGTTTTGTTTCATATAGCGGCCAGTGACAGATAGGGTCTAATGATTCACCGTTTTGATTTCACAATTCAATTCTCTTATTTTTTTTTAATAAAATGATTTACAAAATGTAGACTGAAAACATTGAGATTGAGGAGCTGGTCAATGCCGTGAAGAGAGCTAGGACCATCGTTTCCAAGGCTACTATCAGTAATACACTAAGACGTCTTGCATCGCACGGAAGGTTCCCCTGCTTAAGTCAGCCCATGTCCAGGCCCGTCTGAAGTTTGCCAGGGACCATCTGGATGACATACATATTAATGTGCTTAATATACATTACCTTATTCTGCAATTAAGGTCTCAAACACCCAAGTCATCAGTCTGAACTGATCCAAGCAATCAAAGAGTCATGTATAGTAGTTCTTCCAATACTCACCAAACAGTTTTTGGTTCATACAAAGTATATGAGTATATGGGTGAGTATATGGTGACAGAATGTTTATTTATGGCTCTAAGGAATCAAAACAGTAGCTAGAATTATTCAACAACTTACAATTCCCATCTCTTCTAACATGGTAAACCTTTTGAGACTGAATCCTTTCTTTAACTTCATGTTAGGATTAGACTACAATATGGTCAAAATATAATGAGGCTTTCCTACAGAAACCGTGAGTTGGCAAATTCTACACATACAGCAAGTTCTGCAGAGGGTTTAGCGTAAGGCCTCAGCGTGAAACCCATAAGGACATTTAGTGCTGGTGCGCTTGGGGAAACGTTACCTTATGAACTTACATTTGAAAACAAGCATCTTAAAGCAATGGATGGGGGAAAGTTCTCAGCTGACAAAATGATTTTTTCAGCTGCTTGCTTATACAGATTTTTCACTTTAAATAATGCATTCAGGCATCTGAATAAAATGTTTACTCGCCTGAATGGGAAATGGTTCTAATAATCAAAAGCTACTTATATAATTGTGAGTGGAAGGAACTAATTAATGCGGCTGAAGTTAAATGTTGGTGTGATTCAATACAAATGCTTCTCTATTATCCTGTTGCTTTGTCAACGTTTGAGAAAAAATGACGTCAAAGCATAAACCCTGTGCGACAATTTAGATCATTCCTCTTCAGAAAGTCGTTACACTCTCTTAGAGCCAATCAAAAGCGAGGACCGGCGTCAACTGTTGTGTAATACTGATTATTTTACAGCGGGCCAATATTTGAAATAGAATGTCTCTCAAACACACTTCATCACACCAACAAATCACTTCCACTCCTTATGGCTTGCCGTTTCATTTCCAAGAGGCTTTAACACACAGCGAACTCTGTGGCCCAGCAGATTTGAGCTTGAGATGCTGTCACACACCTTCTGTTCAGATGGATGCGCCGGAGCCAGACGCCAGAGAGCGAGGGAGCCAGAACCAGCAGCATGATTGAGGAGCCTGCAGACCTGTGACAAGGCTTTTAATTGCAACCTGTTGGCAAGTGCAGACGAGCGCATGGCCAGAGACAAATGCATGCTGGACTGTATGCAAGTGTCAGAACAAGGCAATAGAGGTGCGCTCTGGGATAGAAATTTCATAAAATGTCAACTATGCTTTTGCTTTGCTTTGTTTAGTTTGTTATATATTGTGTTTGTAACTGATCATTTTACCTTATTATGACATAATCAAAAGCTAGCAAGTGTTTATTATTCTGATTAGTTGTGTTACTAATAAGATGATAATATACTGTAAATAAGAATGATGATAATAATAACTATTATTATTACTGTTACTCTTATTATTATTTATTAAAGATGTTTATTAGTAATATCAGTATTATAAGCCTACTGTATTCAGTATTATTATTATTGATAAAATGAAAATATAAAATATATTACATTACATTGTATACATATTACATTATATACACATTATAAATTGAATATTATATTCAATTACAACCACATTAATAATATTTTTATTATTATTACATAATATACTATAATTAATAGTTTTTATTATTATTATTATTAGTATTAAAGATGTTTATTAGTAATTGTATCAGTATAATTGCCATTTTTAATACTTTTAAAATTAACGTTAAATATATCACATGGAAGCATTATAAAATGAATATTATATTTAATGAATAACAACAATATTGATAATGATAATTATTACTATTATTATAATTATTATTAGTAGGACGTAATATACTAATAAAGGAATACAGTATTTATTAATTTTTTTAAAGATGTTATTAGTAATAGTATTATTGCATTTTTAATGCTGATAATATATTTATATTATTTTTATTATTATTAATGTTCAAAACATTTATTAGTAGTAGTATCAATAATATTAATGTTATTAATACTAATAAAATGAACATACTATTTATTGTATTTATTGTATGGATACATTTTAAAATGAATACTATATATATTATTATTTTTTGAATTATGATCATTATTACTAAATCAGTTTCAATCGTACCACAATGATGATATTAAAATACTATATTTTATTATTATTTTATCCTGTATTTCAAATCTTATTAGGCCATGTCATCATTGTTAACATTATTATTATCTTTCCAGTTTTATTATTTTCTTTTTCTTTTTTTAAATTACAATAATACTATATTTATGCATTAATTGCTTCATTTTCACAGTCTTTCACCGTTTATTATAACACACATCACAAATTCGATTTTATTTTGATCATTTGTGAAGCACCAGTACATATGACTGCTATTTGTGCCATTCTCTCCCTGTAAATACTTGACACCATAAAAGCAGTCAGGCCTGACGCACTAAACCATCTGTGGTGTCGCTTTGCCTTGATCCTCTTGACTGACCGTGATGAGTGTGTCTGTGTGTGTGTTCTCAGATCACAGCAGGCCACGGTCCATCAAGACACCAGACAGAATCAGAGCCGTCTAATTCACTTAGATGGATCGGTACACCTTCTACACCGTTCCTTACAGCTGGAAACCCTAGTTACATCACAGATTTAGCAGCGCTCTGATAACTATCTGCTACACGGGCCTCCAAGCAAAGTTGTCCTTCAATAAAACATACATTACCCTACCAAATCTAATAAAGCAGCCGTAGTCAGAATAAAAGATGAGACACAATTAACGCCGGACAAATATAACCGTATCAACTGCAGTAAAACGGCACAGCTAAATCAATAACAATTACCGCAAGACTGCGCATCCATACGTTACACATACACTAGACCCAACTAACTGCAATATTAACCTCATTACCACAACATCCATAGTGTAAACGCTGACATCCATCCCTGATGGGTCCTAACAAGAAAGCAAAGCATTTTCATTCAGCCAAAACCCAATGACTCTCTGCGTGCAAATGCAGGGCGTCTCAGATAACTCATTCAGAAGTCTTGAATAAGATACAAACTCTCTCATTCATGACTTTGTGGGAATTAGATTCAGACTCTTTCCAGAATGCTTGATTAGAGGCCTTTAACTCAGAGACTTTAATTACCTTCTGCTGCCAGTTCAATTGAGGGGACTATTCTTTTCTATAGAAAAATCTGCCACATGGCATCCTGCTTATTTACGGCTAGGTGCCAAAAGCTGCATTCCCATGGTCTAAATAATCAGAACTGTACATTGAGTAGAAGTTGTACTGAGATAATTACTAGCTATTAGGGCTGTCACAATATTAGTTTTTTCAAACATGGTTATGGTGGCCAAAATAATTCACAATATCGATGTATTGCGATATTTATATTTTTGAAGGATATTCCACCATAATTCTAGTTTGAGGGCATTGAAGCATGCGAGGCGTGACTTTAAAGAGTCTATCACCTTTCCAACGATATATAGTTTTCATGATTAGATTCAAAATAGGGGCAACAGTTAAGGGATTAAAGAAATATCACATTTTTTAAAGATAAAGTTATGACATTTTGATTCAAAATGGAGCTAAAAAAAATTATAAATAAAATATAAAGATTAATTAATTTAATTTAATTAAAAACTGAGCAACTAAATATTTAGTTTAATTTTTGGCACTCTAGACAAAACTGTGTTTCTTGTGGACGAACATTGTACTCGGAGCTATGTCTCCTTGATTATGTCTATGACAAATCCTGCATAAATATGTCTACCGTAATGATTCAGGACAAGTGTTTGACGATGTGCTCGCTTATTATATAAATATATATATTTTTCCCCTGTAAGTCTGCAGTTTTGGTTTTTGCCACAGAATAAAAAATACAAATAAAAGGTAATTGCTACTTTGTTTATTATTATTGTTCACAATTCAAAGTTTATACTTTGTACTATATTTATACTATATATTTTTTTTAATACTGAAAACAGGCTTCCATGTCATCGTCAATAAAAACCCCTGAATACCAGCCACAACACTAAATAAAAGCTATTGTTACCAAACCTTTTTCTTTTATTTCTTCAAGACTTATTTCTTTACGATACGTGATGCAAGTTTAATCAAGGACTTGCACAGATGGAAAGGAAAACTTCAAACGTTTAAAAGAGAATCTAAGTATTTAACGATTGCTGAAGTCTGAAAATACATGAACCTGAAACCCTACAGATAACCCAGATCTGTCATGCGTCACACTGGGGAGGCATCAGACTAAAGCAATAATGACAAGTCTGAAGCGTCTGGCCCCTTTACAAGCAATTAAAATCCGCCTGCCATAGTGCACTTTGTATCTTGAAAAGCATCTGTATCAGAGACTGGTCAGTAGCTGTGGAGAACAACATTGCCAATCTATGGCCACAGAATTGAATAGATGAACACATCCAGTATTTGGGGACTTCACATTGATTGCCTCCGATAATGTGACCAAATATGAGTCTATTATGCGATACACAGATATTCACCCGCAGAACTAAAAGTAATTTTTGACTTTGTACAATGTGAAGAGAGAACAATGCAGATGAGAAGTATTTATGGAGAGGAAGGAAAGCCATGCTTGACTTGCTTTGCTGCCTTCTTGCATCCTGAGATGAAAAATGAAGTTTTAATTTTAGGACTCCATCAAAACAGAGCAGAAACAGCTAACAGGCAGTCTATTTGTGTACCCTTCAGGGATGCTCTGTGTCTGCCTCCATTTGCCTGTAGACTGGCATACAACACACACACAGTCCTGCTAAAGCCATTATGGCACTGATGGGAAGATATTCATTCCTGATGAGACACACACACACAGCTCACGTTTTGCTCCACTATATGGCACGTTTCAAAGGAATATGGCAACCTTTCAACTCGGCCTCCAACTTGACATCCTGTTGCTAATGGTCACACATCACCGGAGGATCATTTATCTCCGTTTAGTAACTCATTAGAGTAACCAGACATCCGCAATTAAGTGCCCTGTCCTAAGCTGAAGCTGGCCACGGAAATGTCCCCCTGATTACTGTGCTTAACAATATCTAATGGGACAGAACATACTGTATATGCAGTAAGAAAATTCGATATGATAATGACTTATCAGTTTTCGTTATCCATCAATTTACTGATTCATGAAATAATTGTTTAGATAAGTTATTATTGATTACGAGATCAGTTCATTATTTGCTATAGAAAATTGTATTTTGCATGTTTTCATCAATTTTAGTATTTAATATTTTGTTTTCTTTTATTTGTTTACTTGTGCTAATTTGTTTACTTATACTAACTTATGTTCAAACTTCTAAGTATATATTAATAATATTCCACACACACATGCATGCAATAATTATTACAAAGAGAACATTTTTGTAACATTCCTTGTCTGTCTTGTCCTGGTTTTCCCTCCTTGTCTGTGTCCTTTTGGTTTCTCCCAATTTAGTTTCATTGTCTCACCTGTTTTGTAAGACCTGCCCTCACTTTAGCCTTTGATTTGTATGTCTTTAAATACCGATGTCTTTCTGTTCTAGTTAGGTCTTGTTGATGTCTGTAACGTCCGTGTGACGTTTTGCTGCCTCGCCAGCTTTTGTTTTTTGTGCTCTGGTTTTCGTGATTAAATTTTTTGTTATTTCTATCTCACGTGTCCTCTGTTCTTATTTCTTTCTAAAATGTATTAAATTACAGTTTGTTATATTGTGCGTATATATATATTATTCATTCATGCAATAATTCATTAGATGATAATTGCTATTAAACAATGAGTACTAGGGTTGGGCGATGTCGACCAATTTGGCATTGTACGATGTCTAATGTGAAACATTGCGATTGACGAGGACATCGTTATTGTAGGCGGTGGTTGGGGGTGGGGGGGTGGGGTTGTTTAGTTGTCACTAAAACACCAACCCCCACCCCACGACTGAAAAAACAGTGTTTGGGCGAGCAGGTGAGAAAGGAACGAGCGCAGGAATGATCACGCGAGTGCTTGAATTGCGCGCGGATGACATATCAAGTACCCGCAAAGGTTTTAAAAGAGCTTGCGGGACCCGTTTCTGTGAATGCACACCCGTTTTCTTCTCGCGGAAATTATTTACCGTCCTCAACAGCATCAGTGCTGCGCTCGCTTATTAATGGCATAGATTTGCCGCCATAGATTAAGTGTGTTTTTCGCGTGCTGGTTGCTACTGCTTCGGCGGGAGGGAAGCCAGCTCAGCATTGTGATGTCTATCGGCCATCGGCGATGGACGATGGCATCGTCTATCAACCCAACCCTAATGAGTACATTTTCTTACTTGCTTTACTTTATTATATTATTTTATTAGTTGCTTTAAAAAAATTGAGAAACTGTAATATAGTAATAATTAAATTATCTTCATAAACTATCTGTATAAATAACTGTTATAAATTTTTACAGTTTCCCAAATGTTACAATTTAATAATATATATAATACACAATATATGTTCAATTATCAATAAATATAATTTTAAGATATTCTTTGCAATTTATGCTAAATTTTTTTAATTAAATTAATAAACATTTTTATTAAATTACTAGATATTATACAATAGTACAATAGTTATACATGTAGTAATATACATATGTGCACTATACACACAATATAATAAGTATAACGTAAGTAAAATAGTTATACATGGTTATACATGTAGTTTATATATAAACAAAACAAAAAAATTAAATGTGTTATGAAATTTCATGTAAAAAGCAAATTAACCATACAGCTTGGAAACAAATTAAAAAGTGGGGTTGTTGACTACAGGCAATTTATTCTTTTTCAATTCTTTTTTGCAATTTTTCAGTACTATTTGCCGAAGTCATATCACGCAAAACTGAAATTGCCTTTTGTCTTAAATAATAACACTGACCCATTCAATGATATATTAACCACAGAACTTGAAAGTTTCTCAGTTTAAATTTCAAAATCTAGTCACCTTACATTAGTCTCTCTCTTTCTTTGGAAAACTCAATCTCGGGTCACATAGAGGTAGAGAAAAAAAAGAAAGAGAAAGAGAAAGAGAAGTGCGAAGTGGAGTCCCAAGGCGAGTTGTCAGAGTATATGTGAGAGTCTGAAGTATATTTTCTTGCAAAAAAGCCCACTGCCTCACTACTAGTGACAGGGTTATGAGACATGCCAGGCCGTAGTATGAAGATACAGTATGCATACGGTTCAGGCTGCACACACACCGCTGAGGTTTAAGAAAGGCAGCAGGGGTGGTTTGGAGGTGGAGATTTGGGAAGAGATCTTATTGTTATGCACCAGCTGCAGCAAGATTTGCTGTAATGGATCCCTAAAGATCTGCTAGCTTTAATGTAGGGCAGTCCCCACACACTACCTGCTGGCAATCACCCACAGTTGGGCTGTGGGAGGTCGTGTGTGTTTGAGAGAGAACCAGCAAATCTGTGAAAGAAGAAAATGTGTCTTTGTACAAGTCCTGGCCATGTCCATCATGTATACCCTGCAACTGCTTAAAAAAAAAAGAAGAAAAAGAAGAAGAAAAAAAAAAAATATATATATATATTCCATCTATATTCCAGCAAACTGAGCCAGATAGACTAAGCATACTGTAGTATGTGGGTTAAAAATAACCCAGAAGCATATATCTGGGGTCCAAAATGAACAAAACATGAGAAAAGGGAGACTAAGACTTCATGATTAATAAATGAAATTCACTGGGCAGGTAGCATCAATATTTGTTAAAATCAAAATTAAAAATAGTATATATATATATATATATATATATATATATATATATTATTATTTAGAGTATATTTTGAGTATATATATATGTTTATATATTGATAGAAGTATACAGTATATTGATAGTGGCTCCCTGATGCCCGCAAATTGGATTAAAAAAATAAAAAATAAAAAATACATTTAAAAAATATACACAGAACACACAAATATTATGCAATCAAAACCTTTTTTTTTGGATGTGATAAATCACAAATTGTTTGACAACACTAATATATATGTGTATGTGTTATAAATAAAATAAAACTACATTTATTTTTTTTTAATTCATATAATTAAAAATATACATTAAGTATTTTAGCTCTTAAGACTTTAAAAAGGCACTGGACTTTTATTAATTTACAGTTTTTGGAGTCAATATATTTCAATAAAGCAGAAATAAATAAAATAAAAAAACAAACACAACTGAATAAAGAGTGGGCAAATTAATACATTAATAACTGTGTGTCTAAATGTTTGAGTGTGATATATTAAAGAGATTATAACTGCATCAAATGTAACATTTTTATTTTAGATAATAAATAATAAAGATAAAGAAAGAATCAAGAAAAAAATTTCAATATTATAAGATTTTTAAATGAAAGAAAATAATTAAATTGAAGCGGTGGAGTTTTTAGTCCAGGATGGTGTGGAGAAAAAGAGGGAGTTGTAAGAGAGAGAAGCTGATCTGAAGTGATGTGGTCAGTGGCTGTAAATAATCTGGGACATTGTGTCTCAGTTCTTCAGTCTCGGCTCTGGCTAACAGCACAGACTCACAGGTAAGTTGCTAAGTCATGTCAGTCCCACTTAAAAGAGTCCCAAGGACAGTCATTGTATGGCTGACATCACATCCCACCTACATCCAGAACCCAAGCCCTCAAAGAGCCGAAGAAGAATGAAAGCAAGACCACAGCGGAGAGTGAAATGATGAATTAGTGACATCAGCTGTGTTCTACTCCTCTGAGTGCACTGCTGTTTCGGAACATGTCACGCTCAAATGCAGGGAAACCCTTGAAATAAGCCAGGACCGCTTCCAGCAATGTGACATAGCATTCACAACACATTTAACCACAGCAATGCATTTAAAGTGGAAAATAAGGCTGAACGGACATTGACTTTGTCTCTCAGGGAATCACGGGCTTTTGAAATGTAGACTGATGTCACAGATTAATGTTACTTCTGACTAATAATAATAGAAGCAGTATAATATTAGTACCACAAGATATTATTACTACTGTAAAAAAATCGAATAAACAAAATGTTGGAAGGGCAAAACATTTTTTAGTTGAACTCATTTTATTCCTTGGGCTTAGTTGAGAAGACACATTATGCCGCACAAATACATTTTAAAAACATTAATCCATAAAACATGTCAAAAGTTACTATAATGAATTTGACCTAATTTAGGTGTGTTGTTTGAATGTTTTTGTGTTTCGTAAAAAGACGTGAAGAGATTTTGAGGTTTTTCTTTCTATAAGCCATTAACCTTTAATGTGATATATACTGTATATTTATATAATGCAAAAAATATTAAAAGTGAAGCTTTAATCCACATAATGCGTTCATTTGAAGAAATACATTTCTGCATATGTAAACTTTTGCAATTGCTCCGTGAGGTAAAAAGACGGGGCGCATTAAAGTGAATGTAACACAGCGTTTCTAGCCTCGTGAACAAAGCTTCGGAAGAGAAGTTCATCGTTCCAAGTGAAAATGAACAACTGAATCATTTCACAAGGCCTTCAGATTGTCTCAGTCAGTTCCTAAGGTAGTGAATCATTAGATGCCTAGAAATCTAGGAAAAAACCATGAAAAACTAGAAATACCACGGCTCAGTAAACACTGGGACAACTGATCAATTAATTTGTAAAACAACAGGCAGGACCGTCATATTTTAATATTATTTTTATGCAATTTAAGTTAACTTAGCCTATAATATAAAATGTACATATTCTATAACAAATCCTGTCAGTATCAATGCTCCCACTGTTGTGCAATGGATTTGTGCCAAAAAAGGTTGCAAAAATAATAATAATATTAATAATATAACTGATATTATGATACAATTGAAATAATTTAATATGCACTTTTTCATTTTTTTTTATTTAAAATGTACTTTTCTTTCTACATCAGGGTGTGGCCGAAGGTTTCATTGGTGCTTTGTCATCATTGCAAGATAACAGATGCAACCCAGTCAGTTCTTCCAAGGCACGCTTTTTAGTTATTAATAAACACCAGATAATCATTTTTAATATTTTTTAACTAAAAAACATAACTTACTTCAGTCTCTAAATGTTTGACTAATGAAAACATTTGATTTGAATGGACTATAAAACTAGTTCACTAAAGGTTGAGCTAAAAAAACATTAATTCAGATAACACTTTGAATTCAGAAATTGACTCAATGTAAAATTTCTGTGGAACTAAACAATAAAATTTTTTACAGTGTAGTTCTTGTTAATGTTTGCTATTTTAGACATATTACCTTGAACATTAGCTGAAATAAAATTATATTTTATTTTTTAATTAGTTTGCATTTATGTCAAGTAAAAACATTTTCAGCAGCCAGACATTCCTAGAAATATACCAATATGTTGATTTGGTCCTTAAGGGGCATAAAAATAAGTAAATAAATAAACCAGATATTGCAAAAGCTAATAATGAAATACATGTGTTTTGTTTTTTAAAATATATTTTAAATTGCATGTTACATGCATATTGCATCTATATGAATCTGTGCGGCACACTAAAAAGCCGTGGGAAGTGGGAAAAACATTTCTGCTGATACATCCCAACTGCTATTAGCTTCCCATTTAGTCGACACACAAGTCTGGTGCTCCAGCAGCACAGACAGCCATGACAGCATTTGGACGGATGGCCTGTTACGTTCACAGAGCACGTCATTAATCTCTCCTTTCCTCTCATTCAAATAAACAACACCATTAAGACAGCAGTTCTGCCCATCAACATACTGATAGTAAATAAGCCCGCTGTGTGGTTTGAAACGTAAAAGCAAGTTTATGGGCAGGCAGGCAATAATGATGTTTACTCAAAGGCTTCTGGTCCTCAAGAGGACGAACAAAGACATGGATATCAAGGGCAGATCACTTATAATCTGCCTCTAAACTCATAAAACACATGTCTATCCTCTATGGACAAACAATGACTCTTGTATTTTATATTGATGTGGGTATACAAGCAAAGTCTTAAATGTCTTCCAGAACGGCCCTCTTAAACGCAATAAAAATTAAAGTAGCCACTCAAACCAATCACACATGGCTTTGTGAGATGTATTATTCAGCATGACCCCCATTCGGCCAATGTAACATGCTGTCTGAGGTTTCTTATATTGCAGAAACAGCCATGGTAGCAGAAGGACAGGGTGATTTATAATGAGGCTGAGGGATTATCTAGCTGGGTCATAGAAAAATCAATGGACATTTTACATAGCAATCGGCCTCAATCAAAGGAACGCCTCTCGCTGCTTGGTCAGGCCATCGGCAGTAAGATTAGCGAATTAAACAGTCAATAGGATCTTCACTGCACAAGCAGATGCATGTCGAAATGAAGGATCGTTTCGCTTGTTATGATACAAGCATCTCAATTTTTATTGCTCATAATCCTCATAGCAACCAGCTCCAACATGCCAGCACTGCAGAGCCGTTTACATGGGGAAGCTGCACTCACATCTATATAAAAATAAATACATAAGTAAAAAATTAATTAATATTGCATTATAGTCTATTAAGCAAACAATAAGCCAACAATTAAAAAAAAATGTAATGCATATTATTGATTATATTTAACAGGTAAATAGTTGATATTAAAATATGTATGCTAATTTATGTCGCAAAACATTACTAAAATGTAAAAAAAAATTAAATAATTTGAAATGATAATGATAAATGTTAATTTAAGCACAACATTACAAACGCAAGAACAAATATTCAATATTATAGAATACTAAAATCATTAAATAATTAGTTATATTATTCATTTCAATAAATGCTATTCACATTTAAATAATGTATTAAATATGATTAAAGTACTATTATAATAAATTTGATATATTTAAATAACTTAATATAATAAATATTGTTAAAATAGCATTGTATACAACATAATTGTATAGATAGATAATATAATAATATAATGTAATAAAATACAATATAATATAATTAGGGCTGTCAAACAAATAAATATAAACGTTTTTGTTTACATAATATGCATGTGTACTGTGTTTGTTTATTGTGTATATAAACACACACATCTACAGTATATATTTTGAAAAAATTAAATGTATATAAATGTAAGTAAATGTATATATTTATATTATTATTTTATTAGAATATTATATATGTATATACGTACACACATGGTTATACAGTATATACAAATGGATGCGTTTGTATTTAAATACATACATTAAATACAAAAAATATTTTGAATGCGATTAATCACGATTAACCCTTTGTCAGTGTGACGTTCTGCACCGTCTGTCCTGTCTCCCCCGTGTCTTTGTGTATTTTGGTTTAGTCCTGTCTGTTTGGTTTGTTCCACTTTTGCTTTGATTGTCTCACCTGTCCTCTTTACACCTGCCATCACTTTGACCCTAATTTGAAAACCTTTAAATGCCTCTGTTTTTTGTTTCAATTCATGTCCTGTTAACGACGCTAATGTTGCTCTCTCCGTGTGGTGTGTAATCCTCGTGTGTGCCTTTTTTTTTTTCTTGCTGCCTCGACAGCGTTTGTTTTGTTCTGTTTAAAGTTTGGTTATATTAAATGTTTTGCAAAGCACCCGCACGAGTCTCTTGCTCCTTTACAAACGCACACAGTCAGGACGTGACAGTCAGCACTTAATGTAATACAACATAACATATAGTATAGTATAGTATAACATGAAAGACAGAAAGTGCTTTTAATATAACCACATAAAATAGATCATTTATATTTTTATGTTTAATTGTTTGACAGCACTACCTAGAATAGAACAGAGATTAGAATTACATTTAATATAACAACACAAAAATACAATGAACAGACCGCTCAATTAGTGAAAGTGCTTTCAAAAAAGCAGCAAAAAGGTGAAAATGGCATAACCTGGACCTGTAAGACAGACTCATTTTTCTGACCAACAGAACAAGAAAGTGGTATGAGCAATAAGTCCCTGCCTGTGGCGTGATGAGTAAAGCCCAGGAGCAGACAGCAGACCGGCTCACTCTAGACATGCTGATGAAATAATCAGATTTGACATAATACATAATTGTGTGTCGTGCACACTGTAAAACAAGTGACTGGGGGAGGAATAGCAAGAGACAATGGAAGAGTTAAGCAAATGAGCATTACATCATTGAAAGCTAAATCTTTTGTAATATATGTTCTGTGCTACTCAAGCAACAGCTGTACTCCCTATTCACAAAAGGAATGACAGCTTGTCTTCATAATTTTACCCTGTCGATCAAACTCTGAACATCAGCCATTGTGCACAGTATAGACCAGAAAATAAATATGCAAATGAATGGTTCTGACTCCCTTCAATTTCAACTAGAATGGCCTTTTCTTTAAACCCATTTGCCCGTTTTTGGTCAAAAATGCAAATGCAAATGCAAAAGGACTTGTGGGGCATAATAGAGGCGAGCTGTTAAAAACATGATTGACATCAAACATACCACAAAATTCAAACATACTACGCTTCAATAAACTTCTGATTAATTGCATTTTCCAATGGTACGCACTACCAATCAAAACATGATATATTTTGATTAGAATAATAAACAAATCACATATTAAAGCAATCTCTCTCTCTCTCAGTACATGGGGTGCTTTTTTATCCCTGTGTTCCCCAAAATCTTTAGTGTTTAAAAGCTAGTGTCATTTAACGTTCTAGTCGTGTCTGACAACTGATTATGCTGGATTTTTTTTTTGAATGAGCAAAGAGAATTTTTCTTCAAACCTTCCCAAACAATGTGGTTGTGTTCCTCATATTTATAATCCTATGAAACAGACAAGACCAAGGTGGACAATTTCATGATCCTAGCCAACCTAGTGTGATGTAAAATACAAATATGAATGAGCATATACTTCAGGGATGTTTTGATCATTAGAAGTTCTAAGGGTACTAATAGCTGTGGCCATTATGTACTAGAAAAAAAATAAAATAAAAAAAATAAATATTTATATATATATATATAAAAACAAAAATCCAATATAACAAAAACTATGAAAAATGTAAAAATTAATTAATTAAACAATCTGAATAATAATACAGTAGAATATTAATTATATTAATAAGATAACAATAAGACATTTAAATAAGTTTGATTGAATAATAACCATCAAAACCACTTTAAATTATAGAAATACATTTATTGTTAAATTCAATAATTGCAATGTAAAATGCACTGATATATGAATTAACAAAAAAACATGTAATCACATTTAAGTTTTTTTTTATTTAAAGTTCATTTAGCTATCAATTTAAATTAATAAAATGAATTAAAAAACAACAACAACAATTGTATTAAAAATGAATTTATGTATATATATTGTAATAATAAACATTTAACAGTACTCAAATGTAAAATGCAATGTGATGACATTGGAAATAATTATAAAACATCTACATTTAATAGAATCATATTATTGTTAGAAAAACTAACAATAATAATTTAATTAAAACTAAATTAATTAAAATAATAATAATAATAATTAAAATAATAACAACAATAACATTATATCTTATTGTTAAATTAAACTTTAACATATTTTTAAATGAAATATCATCTCAGTATTAAGTAGTTTGTGTCATTTTAAGTTGAGGTCTGTATGTAATTAAAGCAGAAATTCAGTACCCAAAAAATCTTCATGATAATATTATAAAGAGTCAAACTTTCTAAATGTGCGGGTTCACCTAAGCCAAAGAGAGGTTGAGGACCCGTGATTTATGCTGATCTAGCATTCAGTCGCCTAAAGTTTGTGCTGATCTATTTTCACCTCTCTGAAATGCCCACAGTGCCCAAGATTTCCTTGCAGTCGAATGTGAATGCTCAGCAGGAAATCTGCAGGAACTCCACAAAGCAGAGCGCTTCAGATTTTTGCCTTTTTGGCAATAATGAAACTTTAGGATAGAAGAATAACTGTAACGAGTGAGATAATGAATGTCAGCTAGAAACTGAACCCGAGTCCCTCTTTCACAGTGTCTGTTGTCCTGCTCATGAAAGCTGTGTGATACAGGCCAGAGTCCTATTCCAACACGCTTTGCACACGACTTAAAAACATGTCCCTCCAGCGCTTTTTGATAATGCATTCATCGAACATCCATAACGTAAACACAAACACACATGCCATGTTACCTTCCAGCCCTATAGCCAGTCAGAATCATTTATGATCCTCGATAGACACACACACATACTTGCATGCCCTTCATCTACTCCTGCTGTGTTCCCACTAGGAGCTTGTATTTAATCCTTTCAGGCGTGGGAATACGGCACGTGTTGAATATGGATTCATACAATTCCCCTCCAGTTAACTCTACTACTGGTGTACAGTCCCATACAACCAAGAAAAAAAACACCGACACACACATACAAGCTGCTTGCTGAGTGAATGTGTGTGATACAGCTCTCCTCTTCACGCTGGGGTTTGTGTTAGCTTGTTTTTCAGCTCTATATACAGTATGTATGATGGTTACGCTACAGTCCTGCAGTAGGAGAGTGTCAAGAGCGAAGAACGTAACACCAATACAACACGGCACTGCAGGGCTGTGCTGAAACCTCTCTCTGGCTCGGCCTTTGGATGTTTTCACTGCTGCAGAACAGCGGCAACAAAATGCCATGCTGACTTCACACTCTGGAATGGCCAGAGTCAACTGTGATCGGTTAAGGTCAAGTCTAGATTGCAGCGTAGAGTCTGGGAAAAAGAAGACTGTGTGAAGTAGTCAAGGTTTAAAGATCTAACTTGAATGAGTCGTTCACAAGTGTTTAACAATCTATAGTACGCATGGTAGTAGAATGTCCTCTGTCATCATCGTGACTGGATTTTAAAGAGAATGGTTTTGTGGCTGCACACCACACGTATGATAATGATAAAACCAAAAGTAAAAAAAAATTAAATTATATATAAATATATATATATATAATTCAATAAATAAAGTAATGATAAAATAGAATAATAATTCTGGGTTAAAACTGTGTATCAATTTAAAAATTAAATAAAATAAACAAATTAATAAATAGAAAAAAGATTATGTAAATAGAAAGACTAACTGTGTTTTATTTTTTAACAAAATGAGAAAAATCTGATCTATGAATGATATATTAATTGATATATTGTTCTTTTAAACCCATGTGATAAAATAAAAAACAAATAAATACTGGGTAGGGTACATTTAAAATGAAAGTAAACAAATATATAAATGTAAATGTTTTAATGTATAAGGGCTGCATAAATCCAGATAGTTTTAAATTAAACTAAATTAAATTAAAGAAATAAATTCTGTGTAGCAGCAATTAAAAAATTAAATAAATGAAACAAATTAATAAATATTTAGAAGAGATGACATAAACAAAAAGACTAACTATGTTTTTAGGTAGACTTGATATAAATAAAAAATAAAAAAAGATATATAATGATATATTATTCTTTTAAACCATATGGTTAGAATGAATTAAATAAATAAATACTGGGTAGAATACATGTAAAATTAAAGTAAACTAATTAAATTAATTAAATAAATTCTGTTTAGCATCAATTTAATAATAAAACAAAATAAACAAATGAATAAATATTTAGAAGAGATGATATAAACAGAAAGACTTGGTGAAAGTGGGAAATTATTAAATGAAATGAGGTTATTGGATGAAAACTAAACAAACTCTACGTACATGAGCTGGATCTCAACTTCAAGTGTAAACAGGATTGTTGTCTCTTACGGTTCAGAAATCCTTACATTGATTATAGGTCAGATGTAGTTAAACCTTGACTCTGACCCTTCTGCTTCTCTCTTTTCCAGACGGCAAGCCAATTTTTTCTCTCTCCAGCCATCTCCTCTGTGTCTCAGCATGCAGAGAAGTATTAAATCAAGCCCAGCATCTCTTGGTCTCGCCGAATTCTGTCTGCAATATTTAATATCAGATTCAATTAATATCTCCACAGTCCTTACAAACACAGGCCCACAATTAATCATTGCCGAAGCTCATCCCTCATTGTCAGAATAAAATCAAATAATCCTGATAAAACTGATCTGGGAGGATCCAGAGCAAAAGTCATGGGGATTTACAAAAATTCTGAAAGACAGAATTCACTCATTATTGGGTTTAAGATGACAAGAGATATGAAAAGCATAAAAAGCAGGGTTAAATAAAACTAAAACTGAAACAAAATTAAATAAAAAACATCTAATTCACCATAAATGTATTTTTAATGCATAAATTGTGCCCTATAAAAAAAAAACATATTTAAAAAAATATAAAAAATATTTTCACTCTATACTGAATAACAAAAGATAGTCAATAACACTGAAAAATTAATAACTGGTTTTGGATGAGGGACAGAATGCTGGGCGTCAGTAGGATCTTGATGAAAAGACCCAATATGGCTGTTCACCAACATGTGTTTTGGACTCAGGTGTACTAGCTTGTTCCCAGCAGACCGCTTTACTACAGAAAACCAGTTTTCTGTCAGCATTCATGTTCTTAATCAGTCTTTCCAGCAGGGGAGAGCACAAAAAGGAAAAACTAAATATCAAATGCAGAGTTAGCATGTGGTGTAATGCTAAATTTTAATGGAAGCTGATCAGTGCACACAGCGAGGGTCCTTAACCCTCTGGTTGATGCCCTCAGTTCTGGCATAAGAGAAGCCTTCCTACTCAGTTTCTGCTTTCTGATTACCACACAGACTAATTATCTTTCCCCCGTCTCATCTGAATGTGTTTGTGAAGAGAAGACGCAGCTTTAGGCAAACAGCAACCGGCACCAAACTGTGCTCAGACCAACACAGTGAGAATACAAACCACAAACGGCTGCAAGCGCAAGACACATTTACACCAAAAACGCTCTCAAATACACTTACAATATATCTTGCATTTTAGTGCCAATTCTCTCAAATAACAGTTTTAGAGTCGATGATTATTTGGTGTTAAATAAACAAAACCGAGAAGCTGCTCACATTTACTGCTTATTATTAAACATTAAACAATATTAGTCTATCATAATCTGATTTCTTCTTCGGGTACCTACATAAAATGTAGGACAGGTCTGCAGAAGAACATCCACATTATTTACCACCAGTGGAAGAGACTGCCGGCTGGAAACTTACTGGAAAAGAAGAACAAGCCAAAGCAGAAGACAAGAAATATTATACCCTACAGGTCTTTATTTGCTACTGTACTGAGCATCTTAAGTGCCTAACGTACTAAAATAATGTGCTCATTTAAAAAATGATAAACTGATCATTAATAAAGTATGAAAAAGTTATATATAAACATTATATTTATAAGCTCAAGAACAAGGCATTTATAGATGCACTTGTAAAGTTGTAAACTGTTTACTAATGCATAATAAGTGTTGGAACAATGGTTTATAAAGAATAAAATAAATGATTACTAATGCTTAACTAATCATTCATAGTGTGTAGTTACTATAAAGCGTTAACGATTACTTTTAAAATAAATAGCAATATTATATCTTTGGAAGGAAGAAAGGTAGGAAGCAAACATATTTGACTTAAATAGTCTGAATTATTATTATTATTATTGTTATTATTATTATTATTGCATAAATAGTTACATATATAACAGCATAAATAGAATTGAAAAAACCTATTATATATTTGGCAAGAAGGAAGAAAGGAATAAGAAAACAAGTAAAACAAATATTTCAATTAAATAATTTGATTATATTATTATTATTATATAAATAGCAATATTTCATCTTTAGAAGGAATAAAGGAAGCAAGGAAGGAAACAAATAAATATTTTAAATTATTACTTTGATTTTATTTAATTATTATTATTGGAATTATTACTAATATATATATATATATATATATATATATATTTTTTTTTTTTTTTTTTTTAATAAATTAAACACTTTACTTTTAAATTAAATAGCAAAATTATATATGGCATGAAGGAAGAAAGGAATAAAGATAACAAGTAAAATATTAATATTTTCATTTAATAACTTTATATTATTATTATTATTATTATCATTATTATATAAAATAACAATACGTTTTCTTTGTAATGAAAAAAGGATGTAAGGAAAAAAACAAATAAATATTTTAGCTATTTTACATTAATACATTTATTTGAATTATCATTATTTTTTAAATGTGTAAATACTATATATATATATAATACAGTATATATAATTATTATAATTTTTTATTTAAACTTAGACACTGACTATAAATTGAGAAGATTGCATCCCAATCATAAAACCCTCAAGTAACGCGTAAATATGTAAAACAAGAGACGTGTCATTTAAAAAGTTGGAGAGCGAAGTCCCAGACGTCCATAAATAAAGATTTGGCACTGACTCAGTTTAGCCCAGGAAAAATGATGTGACTTTAGATGTGCAGAGTGCAGAGCTGAAGCGCTGCTGAGCTTTTAATTAACTCGTGAGCACTGTAGGCCGCAGTCACCTCCATTAATCACTTATTTTTTATGTCTGCAGGAATCATGAGTGCACATGCGGTGCAGCTAAACCTGAACATATGCTTCAGGCTGTGTTATTAGCCAAGTGCCCAGCGACCAGCCTCTCTGAACTTCATCTCTTCCTTTATGATAATTTCCTCTCGTATTCGTCTTTGAGTTACTGACACCCATTAGCACAAACAAAGTATATGAGAACATTAATCTTTCATGGCAGACTTGACTTTCAGGATGTAATTTAATTGTGTCCTGGACATGCAAGATATTAAATGAATTCCTTCTGATGTAGCCCCAAACCTTTTCAAAGGTTACCTTTATTATGAGCAGACAAAATGTATCAATTCAGGACACATTATTTAAATACACATTATGAGCATCTGTAAAACATAAAATCTGTTTAAATAACATACAAGAAATCCGTCATCAGATGCGTTTCCATTACAGATTTCCACAAAAATTTTGTGATATTGTATAAATGTTAATAAAAAAATGTGAAATGACAGCATTTCCGTTAACCAATGTTACGCAAAAAAACGTATTTTTAAATTTGTAGTAAATTCTACTCATAAAATGGCTATTAGTTAAAACATTGTTCATTGTCATTTTAACTTCAGTCAAAATTTAAACACTTTAATTCACAACAGATAACAAAGATATTTCAAATATAGTGATAAAAAAGCTAAATTCACTCATGCAAAATCCAAACGGTATTTTTAAAATTTTTGATTGCTTGTAAATTATATTATAATATCACCAAATCTGTTTCAGTTTTTTTTTTTTATATATATAAATCTTCTTTCAATTAACCGCCTGGGGTCGGCTACGCAGGTTTTGTATTTCTATTTGGAGCCGACTGATCATTGGCCTCATTAATCTCAGCTTATACACCTCGGTTTTTGAGTGAAAAAGCATTACTTGCAGATAATACAGCAATATTCATAGAAAAACGGAAGTGCATGAGCTCAGAACATAACAGAGTAAGGATAATTACAAATAGAAGGACAATAAAAAATGTATAAGTACTTTTTACTTTTGTAAAACTGCAATCTATTGACCAGGAAAACCTAAAATGTAACAAGTTAGGACAAAAAATACTAAATTATCAAATTGAAAAATACGCCTTGAGACATGTCAATAAGTTTCAGTCCAACAAGATAATAATAAAAGGATTGTTCAACCAAAAACTAAAATGCTTTCATTAATTATGCGACATGGAGGAGATGAAATTGTAAAAAAAAAAAAAAAAGGCTTTATGCATGAGAAGTGTGCTCATGGTTTCATAATATTAAGGTGGAACCTCTGATGTCACATGGACTATTTTAACAATGACCTTACCAGCTTTTTAGGCCTTGCACAAATCAGTTAATGCCAGTTATGCAGGGTCAAAAAGCTCTTGAATTTCATCAGAAAGTAATTAACACTTTCAAAAAAAAAAAAGAAAAAGAAAATCTTTTCTTGGTCCAAATAACCGGAAACCAGCATGAGGTCCTCAACTAAAGTGATAAACACTTTTAGGTGTCAAGTCAATGGGTCTACAGAGTACTGTACAATCAATGGCCCAACGTCAATCACTCTGCTGCCTCAGATCTATATTTAAACAGCCTTTTCACTAAATATTACCTTCCAGTAGCAGCACACCTCGTGTCCGTCTTGATTATTTGTATGGTAAACATTCAGTACGTTCCCACATCAAACCGAGCACTCCAGCAGGATTACAAGCTATCACTGCAGCAGAACAACGCAACACTTGCGTGTCCCTTCTGCCAGATATGTAAATTAATTCCTCCCGAAGCATCACGCAGCGTTATATTGCAGGCAATCCTTATTCATGAAGGCGCTCAAGTTTACAATCAACACTTTATGAAGCATCTATTGCTATGCAGGGAATGTATTACGGTGGCCCTCCAGTTGCTCGGCCTCACGGGACAGACACATGGCCCTCAAAAGCAGCACGTTCGGATCCAAAGACTTCAACTAGAGAGAGAATAAAGAGCCAGAGGAGGAATGAGGGAGGGAATGAAGGGGAAAAAAAGCTCTCTCTTCACTACAGGACTGCTCTTACTGAGATAAGCGCGAGGAGTCATCGGGTGAACCATCACCTAGACTGCGAGCAGGACCTGAGCGAGAGCATGGAGACAAAATGGATGAAAGGAGGAAAGGAAATATGGCTGGAATAAATGAGGAAGGCTGGCATGGGGGAAGCAATGGTGCCCATGATTGAAGTCCATGTATATCAATATCTCTTATTTCCTCCACTGAGACTGCACTGGAGAGATTGTAAAGAACTCAAAAGAGCGACAGAACAAAGACGGGTTCCCTGGCTGAGGAACAAAGAGGCAGCAGAGCCCGGCTCATTTCATGTCTTTCATGGCATTTTCATAGGCTTCTTGACATGTCTTCGATCAGGCAAGGGCAGGGAGAGAAACACATCCACACCTTGAGCAGCGTTCAAAAGCCTGTGGAATTTGAGATGTATGGAAGAAGTTGAATTGAGGCCCTCATGGTGGCTGCCACCCTCAATGGTGACTTTCTCCTTTACTCTTAAAAGGGTGTTTTGGGCAAGATAAAGATGTTAAAGAAGCGGTCCAAACACACACACATACATACACACTTACACATGCTGCTTCAGATTTCTTCTATCGGTGTGGGCTAAGTGCGAAAGACACCACTGTGGGCTTTCAAATCACCCAAAGTAGAAAGAGAGACTAGTAGACTTCCAACCACTTACTGGGGTAGATTTGTACATTCTCTAAAGCAAATGTGAGTGCTGCTTGGCTGTGTAGGTTTGTTGAGGCTGTGGGTGGAAGCCAGGTTCCTAGGTGTTCTGGATGGGTTCTTCTCATTTTGCATTCTCCTGCACTTCTATGGCATTTTGTAGTATTGGAGGTATTTGCTGATTTTGACTAGAACCAATTATGTTTATGTTTATGACAGACAACTGTTAAAAGGCCAAGTTTAATTAGTCTGAAACAAATAAAAAATAAATCACTAAAAAAAGTAAGTAACAGTAAATGTATTTGTTTTACACTTCACATGAAATAAATGGATTTCAAATACATTATATTATATTTATTTTTTATTGATTTATTTTATATATATATACAGCTCTGGAAAAAAGACCTCTGCAGACCACTGTTTCTTTTGGGTTTTATTCTTAAAACTGTTCATCTCACCAATACACCACCAATACAAAACAATGCATGATTGTTTCATTTTTTGTAAACTGCCGTCTTTGAAATATTAAGTATAGAAGCAACTTGATGCTCACTGATTCCTTGTGCCAATAAAACTAGGATTG
>JAUCMT010000056.1:15990993-16001675 GCA_032357475.1 Enteromius thamalakanensis
TGTGCCGGACACTGGCCCTCCATGACTGAGTTCAGACAACCCTGGTATATCAATTCCATATAAAATGATCATAATTTATAACTACATCATTTACTTAACAGAATAAAAATCTATTAAAATACGTGTGCCCTCCAGTGATGGAATGCTAAATGGATTCCTCCAGCCAAATAAATGGACAAAGAAGGTCAATTCCACTTACTCATGCATCAGCGTACAGGAATTATGCGTGTTAGCTCAGTTCTGTCATGCAGGCACATCCTCTTGAGCCCGTGTGCATGAAAATCATTAAACTCACCAGTCATTTTCTTGTTTGAAGGAGAGCAGAGTATGTGAATGTGTTTGACCGCTGATCCGGCAGGCGGACAGAGGCTATCATTCTCTTTAGAGAACACAATCAAAGCAGCCGGCAAATGTCACAGCATCAGTCTGAATGTAAAGTCCAGTAGCAGCCAGAGGCCGCTGCAGCCTCGCTTCATCAACTATACTTTATTCCTTAACAAGCTTTCTTTTGTGACTCAATCTCCTGTCTTCTCAATCCCTCCCCATCTCTCAGGTCAGCTAATTAACACTGATTTAAGTGTAATTAAATCTCTTTAAATTAATAATATAAATAATATTTCACACTATTTTTGGAACTCATCTCCACCATAAATAAAATAAGCTAAAATAAAGTACAATAAAATTAAGGTAATTCTGTTTTTAAAATACAATTTTTATACAATTTGAATGTTCTTGTAATTCTGAGTTTATCACACAATTCTAACTTTTTTTCTTACAATTCTAAAACAGGGAAAATTGTTTTGGAAGATATGACCTCAGAATTGTGAGACATAATCGTAATTGTAATAAACATTCAGAACTTTATATTATTCCATGCTGAGGGAACAAAAACTATTATCCCATGGCAGAAAAACAAACTTCCATAAATATTACTCTTTTACTGTACTTTTGGTCAAATAAATGTAGCCTTGGTGAGCAGAAGATTTTGAATTTGAAAATATTACTGACCCCAAAATTTCATGTCAATCTGTGGCTTGGCAGGAAAACAGGTGTATATCTATTTTGTGTGTGAGAGTATAATTCGATTGGGAAATCTGTAAAGGTCTGAGCTCAAGCTGGATAAATAAACATTAGCACTAATAGAGGAGGAAGGCTCCTGCATAGTAGGCACACAATTGTACCTCAATGAACTCATCAAAAAGTCTCAAAGGAGGTTTGTTCACCAGGATTATAACGGCTCTGATTAACTTAAGATTCTACGACAAACTTCAACCTCCGACACACTGAACTTCTGTAACCTGTCAGTCTGCATGCTAATTCAAGCAAGTGTCAGATTCAGAACTGCTGCCGAAGTCTCTGACCGTACAGGAAACATTGCCTTTAATGAGTCATTTCACCCATATATTACATGCTGTTCCCAATTAGTGCAGCCAGATGAGTTCTGCGCATTGATCAGAGTGATTCGCTGACCTCATCAACTCTGTCAAACTTGAAGACACAATAATAAATGTTACATTTACACAAAAAGTGATACAGTAGAATTACTTTCCACAACATGACCAATGAGCGCTTCGGTTTATCTAGAGGTTCATTAGGGCTGAGCTGATAACTTTCACACAGTGAATGCGGCTCATATATTCAGAATTAAAAAACATTTTTTTTTTATTAAATTAAAACCTTTTTGCATTGTGACAAGTGGCTCAATAAATGTGATAAAATCAATAAATAAAATATAAGATTAAATCTAATTAAATAAAGTAAAATAAAAAAATTAAAAATAAAACAATTTTTAAAAATCAAATCGTGATCTTGTCAAATTAGAACATTAAATGTTTTGTAAGAAATCTTTTTATAGTACATATATATATATTATAATATATACTATATGTACATATATATAGTATTTTTTTCTTTTCTTTTTTTTTAAATACACTTTTTGGTTTTAGGGTAAGAAGTGACCTAAACATGTTTTTTTTTTTTTTCTTTTTTACCTGGTTGCCCTTTTAATATTGGACATTCACTGTCCATATGGCATCAAGTAAAAAACGTCTCAAGTTATGTATATAACCCTGTTCCGTGAAGGAACGAGACGCTGCGTCGACGAGACCTATGAGGAAGTTCCTGAAAAGGAATGTCTCAGGTTATCTATATAACCCTGTTTCAAGAAGGAACGAGACAGTGTTTAGATGTTTTTTTTTTAATGCCATTTTTACATCCCCTATTTTAGATTTTGGAAGATTTGGTCAGATTTGGTCAGCAAATTCGCACACACACACTTCTTCCCCAGATGACTAACAACTCCAGTCACCAAAATCAAATCAATCTGTTTCAAACTGAGCAGCGGTTCATCCCCCTAATGAGGAATCCTTTCAAAGGAGTCCAAAGTGCCTAACAGGCCCAGTTAGCGTTAGAATATGTGTGGCAAACAGCAGTTGAGCATGTGTGATGGGCAGCTCGGGACCACACACAGGAGATTAGATGACACACACACTGGGTCCTTCTCATTAGCTGCGAGGCCCACGTACACAGAGAAACTGCTGACCAATGAGGGCTTCTACAAATGCTGACATGTGGCCCCGTAACTGACCTCTTGGTTCAGCGAGAGCTTGCATGTGCCATACACACACAAACACACTCTCTAACCAATACGCCCAGTAATCCCCTACAGAAAGAAAGAGAAAAATCAATGTTGTGTGTTTCACAGGCCACTGCGAGCTAATGAAAGTCATTCATTACAAAAGCTAGCTACCAAAACACTTTACACTTCCTCTAAACGCTTCATACCAAACCATCTATTAGCTTTTTTTCCCCTTTTTCCTCTCATCATCACTTGCAAATGATTGTTTTAAACACAATAAAGCATTCATTTAGAGGTCAAGTTCACTCGTCTTCCTCCATTACAGCACATTTTCCAGTGATCTGCATATTAATGTTGGCCTTATCTACTCAGTGCTTGTTTGTTTGGCCTAAGTAATGGAATCTAATTATGTCCAGTCTAAACCCCTGAACCTTTTCAATGAAAATGGATAAATCCCAATAAATAGTAAGTAATTCTAAATAAAGCGTTTAATGAATGTACTATTTTATTAGTGATTTATGTGTACCAATTCTGCACTTTTTTGATCAAAAATGCTGTTTTTTTTTACATTTTTAGTTTAGTTATTATATTAGTTATTATTTAAAACTACTAAAATTCGTAATAGCTATAAATTAAAGTGACTATTTTTTTATTTTATTACATAATATAACAACATGTATTTTTTTATAAATATAACAGATTATTTCTGTGTTGCCAAACCGCATTTTCAATCATTCCAGTCTTTAGTGTCACGTGATTCTTCAGAAAACAATGGAATATTCTTTTAGGTTCTCAAGAAGCATTACTTATAATTATAAAGGTGTTAAACAATTGTGCTGCTTAATATTTTAGTAAAAAACTTTTTGTATTCTTTGCCTTTATTTGAATTTGAATCTTTAAAAACATTATAAATATCTTTATCGTCACTTATGATAAATTTCAAGTCTCTTTGCTGAATAAAAATATTAATAAAAATGATAACAAATAAATAAATACATGATGAACCATACTGAATGCCCACTTTCGCATGGAGTATAAGAAAATGTGGATATTTTAGGTGATGTGGCAACTAGTTTTTAACTCAACGGTTTGGTTTTAGTGGGAGAAAGGAATGTACAATGTATTAAAAAACAAACAAACAAACAGTAGAAAGCATGTGCAATATTAATACATCTACAAAATAATCAATTCCAAATCTTTTTCAATATGCAGTGCTTTGTCTGTCTTTGGCATTGGCATAACTGAGGCATTATTGAAAATCAAGGCTTGGTAATATTGGAAGGGCTTTGATGATATAATTTTCCTCATAATGTAAATTCTATAAGTGTGAGTAATTCCTTTCAGAGTCATCCGAGTACCTTATGCGCACAGGTCCTAAGAGGCTTATTATGGCATTATGAAGCAAAACCTCCTGTGTGAATTTTCCCATTAGTTATGGCATCCATCGCTTCAACCTGACTCTAAACAATAATACATAACCACAACACCGAAGAATGCTAAACTCCGAAATTTCAATTCATTTCCACCACCGATTCTTGATCAAATAGTACAAACAGACAAGTTTAGTATCATTGTCATTACAAAGAGGTGCTAACATAAGTTTATCTTGACATCCTTTGATCCCAAAATTACACTTCAATTTCTACAAAATAACATTCAAGGAAATCTCACGATTTTTCCCCCCTACAATTTACTGTTTGTTAGTCACATGGTCTTTAGGATAATGACTTTCACCAGCTTTCAATTTATGCACAACCTTTCCCGTTTAAGAGATACGCGCAGAACTTCAGCTGAAGCAAAATGGACAGTCATGCTTTCAGGCGAAGCAATTCACCACGGTACATTATTGCGCTGGAGCGCTGACTGGCAACCCATTATCCAATTTGAATAATAACACATTGCCTTCAGCCCGAGAGCTACGGAAGTCTCGGCTCTAAAAATATAGCATAGAATAGAAAGGAACTGGCTGAAATAGTGTGAAAGAGCTTTGCCTTAATGTCCTCTCTGTAGGTTACAGCAGCCGTTTAGAGAAGAGAGACCTGAAGCAGACCACCCGCACACACACACACACACACCTAAACTGGGACAGCAGATGTTTAGTGGGAAAGATGCTGAATGGAGCTAACCGTGCACAAACACAAACAAACAAGAGGTTAAATATGTTCTGCAGTGAAGGAGTAAATTTAAGAAGAGCTCCAGTAATGCAAATGCATAAATATGAAAGCTTTTTAAAAACAAAACGTTTGCACATTGAGAAATCAAATTTGTTGTCTTCATATTAATGGAGGTCTCTGCAAATGTACACTCAAAAAATTGTTTTGTGCCAATGTTCGTTTTAAGTAGATATTATTTGTTAAAATAACACAACTACATTTAATTTTCCAATAAAACACTATTGTATTGTTTATTTTTCATTTTACTTAATTATTAATCATCAAGCTAATATAAAGGGTTTAATTTTGCAAAAAACAAAACAAAAACATGATGATTTCGAATGCATGATTAAGACAAAGGAGGTGCATCATGGTGTCTAATCAGGTAAGAAAAGCTAAAGTTTTCATTCAGGCAAAGTCTTTTTTTTCTCGTGTTTTTAGTATACTTTTAGTGTTTTGTTTTGCAGTCAAATAGTTAATGTGTAACTGTTGGCTTGCTGTTATAATATTGCGGTGTTGGGAGACAAGCGCACGTCTTTCTGTAGTGTTTGGACTGTGACGTTAGTGTACATGTAACGTTATTGTGTGCTTGTAGAATAGACGATCGGGTGAGTTTTCCGTCTTATTAATTAAATACGAGCAGTTAAATAAAGCCTCATGTGCCTTTTCTACCCTACTCAGTTAGCTAAAGCACGAAAGCAAATAATGCCACATTCGACTCGTGCATAGAATCTGGTATTCCTCTTTATAAAAGAATACAGTTGATCACGTTTTTTTTTTACTTTATCGCTAACTAACTTTGGCAAAATGAAGGAATGTTACAAGAGATGTGCGGTATGCCACTGTATAGTATGTATGGGGGGTCAGGTTAGTAAAGTGACACACAGCAGTCATGATAGTAGGCATGTCATGATACTGGTACCGGTTCACGGACATTTTCCAAATCAAAGTGATCCTCCTTATCCCCTTGTTAGTGAGGACTTTGGAGTGAGCAGAAGACGTGTGTGCCATTATTTAGTCGTTTGGAATGCATTAGTCAAAGGGAGGGATGTAATTTCCTCATTATCTTTAGCTGGGATAACGAATGCAGCACGGTGTGTCAGCAGATGTGGCTGTTTTAAAGGCAGAAATGTCTTTTTATTGTTACAAATTGAAATGCATATTATATTTTATATATATGTCATTATAAATGCTCATGTTGGTACCACGTGTCAAATGATGCGAGACAAAAAAACAATGCTATTTCTGTTAGAGAATGTGTGAGAGATATTGGTTAATAAGAGAGCATCCTGGTATATTTTATAGAAATATAGTCTTTATTTCTAGTAACTCTTTCAAAATTTCATAACACCAATCACAATAAACTACAAGTAATCCACATCAATCAACATCAGCCCATCAGTTAATATATAATGAAGAGAAAAGCTGCGTGTTTGTAATAAACAAACCTAATCTCCATAATATTGCTTTCTTTAATTAAAAAACGAATCTTGCCTGAATCAGAAGAGAAATATGCACAGACCAAGCAGAGAAAACAGTCCAAAAGACTTCCAAACAAATATGCTGTAATACAAGGTACTTGTATTACTTTTTTTTAATTGGAGGAAGCATTATTATAGATTATACACTCCATATTTTAGCCAAAAGCAATGGTTTATGGTTAAAATGCCTTAATGATGGATTTGTTTCTTACAAACACACAGATGTTGACTTCATAAGTCAGTGTGGAATACTCTCAGTCTGACGGCACCCATTCACTGCAGAGGATCCATTAGTGAGCAAGAAATGTCATGATAAATTATTTCAGATTTCACTATTAAGTCAAAGGTTATCTATATTTCCTCCACTCACATATTTGCAAAATTCTCAGAAATACAATTGAGTTGTACTTTTTACTTTGAGGTGGAAGCAGGGCTTAACAGATCTCCGTACCTTCCAGCATGCAGGTTTAAATTTAGCTGAAAGCCTGGAGCCGACTTTAATATGCAGTGAGTGAGAGGAATTTTGGGTGAAAAATGGAAATGCACAGAAGAGCTGAGACCTTTGGGGGGGAATCGGCCACATAGAGAACACATAGTCAGACATGTTATTCAGCGATGACCTTTCACTAAACACTGCCTGCTGTTCCCCAGGCACTGGGAGTAAAGATGGAGGAAGAGAAAGAAGTGAAAGGGGGATAGAGAGACAGAGCCACTGCCCCTATCCATGCAACATTTAATATTAATACTGAGGATGTACTCTACACTTCCATCTATGTGCTAAAAGTTACTTATATTCTTATACTGATGCCAATTTTATATAACCCCAGTGCAAATTACCAATTTAGAACATTTCGAAATACCCACTAATACCTTTTTTGTGGGTGTCATAAATGTGTTTAAGGTTGGCTAGTCCCACAAAAATATATCTAGAACTCCTATGACAGCTAAAACGCTGGATTAAAATGGTTTCAAATAAGAAGTAAGGTGGACCAATTTCCAAAAACGCTGTCTAGGTATGCTCACTCATTTTAAAATGCCTGATTGGAGAGCTGATGGGAAGCAGCAGTTGATTGAGAGAAGCAGGTCTATCTCACTTCCTGATGTCTGCTATCTCTCCTTAAAGTTATTTCCAAACGCTCAGCATCAGGAGATTGACTGTCAAACGGAAGCGATGATTCCTGACAGAATAAAGACTAAAGGTTATTCCCTCCGAATATTTTACCATCCAGCCTGGGAGAGATGAAAGGGTGGTGATAGACAAGTGCGGAGCGTTTAGTCAAATTTACCTGTGAGCCTGTTAAAAACATATCAACTTAGAAATATGTTTTGCTTTAGGAGAGTTCCCACCAAACCAAAATAGAGGAAAACATGACACATGAAGAGGAAAGGAAAAGTGACTGGGTATGTGTTTGTGTGTAATCACGTTATTGGGTAGGACGCGTTCCAGACAGCCGTGAACCAGACTGATCCGGTGCCAGAGAGTGACTGGATTTACAGCAGTAACACATTACACATGAATCACGCTCAGTGTTTACTCAACTCTGTTTGCCGCTACTGAAAACAGAGAAAAACACAAGCAAAAAGAAAAACTAAATGCGCTCCGGGTTGGTTTTTGGCCATGAGGTTTCCAATTATACAAGACATGTGCGTCATGTTTACAGTCGAAAATGTCTCATTTGCATTTTTACGCTCTGTGAAATATTTAGCAGACACATTTCAGTTTATTTCACGCTCAGAACATAACCGTCTTAAAGTCTATCTAGAAACTAACCGGACTTGTACAGTAAACCTCTTCTTTTATAGTTGTTTCTGTTGTGTCTATGCAAGCGTGCATCTTCCCCGCAGTGAGGCCCACTGAGTTGAGAGTCTCTTTATCAACTCTATCAGACTCATTTGACAATCAAGGCCGGTCTACTGTAATAGCATCTCCAGTCTGTTCGGGCTTCCAAACTGTCAGACTGATAAGTCATTGCTAGCAGACACTGGCTCTGTGTCTGTCTGGCTCAAGTATCAAACCTAACAATATGCAACAGATGGTAGAATCACACACACAACTAAAGATGGAGGACAGAACAGTGACACTTCCTGTTTATGTGTGGAATGCATAAAACATGTCTTTTATGGTTTAAAAAATAACTGTAGCGATATAGTTAAAATCCATTAAACTGTTTGAAACACAGTACACAAAATATGATATTACATAATATACAATATTAAATGTACTCTTAATGCATCTTTTTAACAATGGTAACTAACAGTGATTTTTAAACACACACACACACACACACACACATCTATATTGTGTAATTAATTAATCTAAATTAACGTGTTAAAGTCCCGGCCCTAATATATATATACATATATATGTGTGTGTGTGTTGTGTTTATTTTTTGTATAATAATGTGATATTGCAAAAATATTTAGGGATTATTATAATATAATCTAATACAACACAACAATACAAATTAATATAATATAATATAATATAATATAATATAGCAAAAGGAATCATCCATACATATACAACTACAGTATATACAAAAATATATATAGTTATATATAATATATATTATATAATTATATTATATACAAAAAAATGTTATTAAAATATTATCCAAAAATAATTGTAATAAATTACCTAATAAATATTAGATAAACTAATTTAAAATTAATATTATTGAAATGTATTTATTTTAATTATTTTTATTCATTTATTTTTATTTATTTATATATATATATATAAACGCACATATACAGTATATTTTAAAAAAATATGTACATATATTTACAGTCTATATTTATATTCATTTAATTTATATAATAAACATTATATAATGCCATTATAAATATTTATATTATTCAAAATCATTTAATTAATTAATTAATTAATTAATTAAAACTAATCATTTATTTATTTTATTTTTATTTATGTATTTACTTAATTGATTGATTAAAATAAATCAATCAGTTGTGACCGATAAGTTAATAAGAAAAGAAAACTCTACTGAATTGTATTTGTAGTTGTTTTCTATTTTCATTCAGTCTCAATTCACATGTCATGTAATTACAGTTTTTTTCTCATAGGAATCTCCAAGGAGGACTCAAGAGCAGCTTCATAAAGTGTTACTGATTAAGTACTGCATTTGTTGTAGACAAGTCAATCGTAACCTAAACCACAAACAGAGCAACACCATGAGAGGTCCAGGTTTGAATAAGTGTTTTTCGCAGAGGGCCTCTGGAAGCATCAGCTGAATGAAAGTCTGAATCAAATAGCTATTGTGGAACGGTTCACTTATGGCAAATTAAAAGGCTAAATCAATATTATGTAGCAGAGTAACATTACAGCTTCCTTCTCGCACAAGCTCTCAGTGGTAACCTTGAGGCTCTGAGCGCAGCAGGACTTTATTTCTTTCTTGCCCTGTCATTTTCTTCGAACCGGTTAAAGACTGATTCCTTTCATAAAAGACGTCTGTGAATAGGGAGTAAAAATGTGTGGTAAAACTGAAGGACAGCTTTCTCTTAGTTTTACACAGGAACATGAACACATTGTCCCACTGAAGCGAAATTATTAAGTCAAACATCTTCATAGAGTGCATTTTAAAAAGCCCAAGATGTTATTTGAACCTGTCCCTCACCTGCTGTGACTGCTGTGAAAATGAGAGGGTCATGAAAAATGAAAGAGCTCAGATGGAAAAACTAAAATCAAAAAACACTCACATCCATTCCCAGACTCCTGGAAGGTCAAGCTGCCAAGAGATGTACAAAACTAACAAGTGTGAGAATGTCAGCTAAAGCTGAATGATGTTAATTGTTATTGAATGCTGGGGAAGCAAATGTGACACTTAAAAGAACTCTTATACTCATTATAGATATTTTTATGCATGCATTAATAGAACCCATCTGGGACCTGATTATTTGTTCAGTGGCTATTGGTCAGAGCTGAGATGTTGTCGCTGAACTTAAAGGTGAGTTTTTTTTTTTTATTATTTTAACAACCCGATCATACGGTCTTTTGGATATTAGACTAATCTGAAGAATTACACACTTAACTGTGAAACATTAATGCTATGTTAGCTAGAGTTACTCTCAGATGGGTTCGTCACTTCTTGCCGTCCCCCTGAAACACTTCTGTTGTGGTCCGTGCTATTTGCAGTGCATTCGTGCGTTTGCAGTTTCTGTGTTTGGTTTAATTATTTAATAAAAATATTTAATTAAATAAAACAAATAATATTTATAATAATATTAAAATTAAAATAACACTGGTTTAAATAGATAAATAAAACAACAAATATATTTACATAAAAACATTTAAAAATAATTACATTAAATATAACAACAATAATGATCTTTCATTATGATAATAAATAAATAAATAAATAAATAGGTTAAATCTTTAAAGTGCCCCTATTATGCCATTTTAAAGGTGGCTAATATTGTTTTATGAGTGTCTTAAAGCAGGTTTATGTGTAT
>JAUCMT010000056.1:16027218-16045831 GCA_032357475.1 Enteromius thamalakanensis
ACAAGCCTCCACAAAATGACGCTCCTCAGTTGTTGACATAGTCACCGTAAAAGACTTCAGTTCCCACGTGTCACTGAGTCAGAGTTATTGTTAACTAAAACTATAAAAAATAGCTTTAAATAACTTTAAATTCAAATTTAAATATTTGAAATAATAGAAATATTAAAAACAAAGTTTAAATAGAAGCACTTAAACAACTAAAACTAAAATAAATATAAAAAAATAAAATAGAAATGTATTTAAAAAAATTAAAAGCATTAGCGGATAAAATTACTAAAATAAATTTAATATAAAACTATAATAGCATATAAATAATGCTAAAATGATCATGTAATCTCAGAATGGTGGTTCCTGGGCACTGACCCAATCCATAAACAAATCAGGCTACTGATATGACTACACTTAATTTAATGTGAGTGCAGAATTTTAACATTTCTCAAAAGCACTGCAAAAGCGTTTTAATGTGAAAAAATAAAAAATACTGCATGCATCTTCGCAATATGGGCAGCAGGACTTGCTGACATGTGATATGTGCAAACATCTCTACATTATCCTGAAGGCACAAACACTCTTTCAACACAAAAGCATTGGAGACCAATTATGTGTCTTCACACAAGCCTTTGGCTTTACAGGCTTTACAAATAACTGAGAATAAAATGTTCAGACACTAAACATACAAGGCTTGACAGCTTATGCTAATGCAATCTATGCAATCGGTTACACCAGTTTTCGACCATTCTTTCTTTTGCCCAAGAGCAAAATGAGTAAACTAATGCGAATTACACAGAGTTATTCACCTTTTCACTTTGCTGATCATAAAATACGCAGCAATTATTCAATGACTCACTCACTCATTGTCTGTTCTTGTTTGTCTGGATACATTGAATGTATTTACATACATTATTATACTTAATAGTCAACAATATATAAGGTCATGTAACTCATTCATCTGAGATTAATGGTTTAAGCACATCCATTTCTGCATATTGTAGACATTTCACATTATATGGTGCTTATTTAATGAATACACATCTTTTAATGTGACAACCAGACTAATTCCAAACACTTGTGTTTCTATACTGAGCTGGTTTGGGACAATTACCAGTAATTTACTGTCCACGTAAACTCACTTAATATCTGGATGCAACAAAGTAGTTGCTGAGCACCAACATCTCTCTCTGAGTAGATATTTCAACTTATAATTTCCGCACCAAGTAAGATCAGCCAGGCTTATAAATTGACATGAGTGCTAAATTATTGTTGACTGACTGATGGCAGGCAGCATGTTAGATTAAGTCATCCGGTAAATGGTCTGTTCTGAAAAACAGTAAGACAAAGTGTCTTTGTCATTGTTGTTATTGCCTTGAATACTAAAAAATCTGTTCTAAATGGCAGCATTAAAAAAATCTTCCATTGCGTCCTACCTCACAGTTAGTCTATAAGAGGCGGTGAGATCTGCAAAGCTATTTGGTTTGTATGCTTGGCTTGCCTCCACCATAAGCATATTTTTCACTGTAATGTAGTGCTGTGAAACTTGTGTTGATCTGTATGAATCTTTAATGCGGAGTTTATGTTTGAGCTTGGGTCTGGTGTGGGAAAAGTGCACTGCAGTACAAAAACAAAGATGTCTTGATGACACATTGAACGGCCAAAACATAATAAGATTATGTTTGAAAGGAGCCAAGACTCACTCAGTCAACATTTTTGGTTTTATGGATTATATAAATGTAGTTTGTGCAGTAAATATGAATCATAATCCACTGAATATACAACATATAGGCTAGTACATTGACTATGCTGTATATAATGATTTTTACAGCCATATATGTGCTGTATAATGATCAATATAATTTACAAGACAACAGATTAAATTATTGGTTTTATTTGCAGAATGTTATGTTTTAAATATAATCTAATAGAATAAAGTTTTAGGCCACTAGTATTTTCACCGTCAAAAAATGGTTTTAAGTGGGTTATTTCTATCTTTTGCGGTAGCGCGTCAGTTGGAAAAATCAGTTTATTTTTCCAAACATTATTTTTGTATTATTTTTTTATAACAGCCAGTGTTCCACACAGAGATCTGATCTGATCATCATCCAGTCTGTCTGGAATGAAGTAACAGAACAAACTGACTCAATCCAGAAGAACTGTGGCAACGTTTCCAAGAAAAAGAAGAAAAACCTACTAATGGGGCAGTCATGGCCTAATGGATAGGGAGTTGGACTTGTAACCCAAAGGTCATGGGTTTGAGTCCCAGGTCCAGCAGGGATTGTGGGTGGGGGAAGTGAATAACCAGCACTCTCTACACCCTCAATGCCATGACTGAGGTGAGACCCTTGAGTAAGTGAGTTCACTTTTCGCTGCCCTGTGTGTGCACTTGGATAGGTTAAACACAGAGCATAAATTCCTAGTATGGGATTGCCATTAATGGATTTAATTCATCAATTAACTTTTATTAACCAAATCAAATAAATATTTGGTATTACAGCTTTTGGTAAAACAGCTTCTGTTTCGAGATACACTTGCCCATAGTTTTTCAGGTAGCTTTCCAGGTAGGTTTTTTGATGCATCTTGGAGACCCTCAACAAATTAGAATACTTCATAAAATCAATGAATGGCATGGAGGTGATCAGTTTGTGGCACTGCTGAGGTGGTATGGAAGCCCAGGTTTCTTCTGCTCATATGCATTTTTTGGTCTCTTGTTTCTAATGTACGTCTTGACAATACCCCATAGTTCAGGTCTGGTGAGTTTACTGGCCAGTCAGAAGGAAGCATAAAGTGTTCCAAAATTTCTTGGCAAGCTGTGGTTCAGGAGTGGCTTAACAAGAGGAATATACTCCTTGAAACCTATGTGTGTAGTGGCTCTTGATGCCTTGACCTCAGCCTCAGTCTATTATTTGTGAACCTCACCTAAGCACTTGAATTTATTTTGTTTGACAATCCTCATAAGGCTGCAGTTCTCTCGGTTGGTTGTGCGTCTTTGTCTTCCTCTTAACTTTCTGTTAACATGCTTGGATACAGCACTCTGTGAACAGCCAGCTTCTTTGGCAATGAATGTTTGTGGCTTACACTCCCTGTGAAGGGTGTCAATGATTGTCCTCTGGACAACTGTCAGATCAGCGGTCTTCCTCATGATTGTGTAGCCTAGTGAAACAAACGGAGAGACCGTTTTGAAGGCGCAGGAGACCTTTGCAGGTGTTTTGAGTTGATTAGCTAAATGGCATGTCACCATATTCTAATTTGTAGAGACTGTGAATCGATGGGTTTTTGTTAAATGTGAGCCTAAATAGGGATATCCTGATCAGGTTTTTTTGAAACCCAATCTGATACTTCTATAATACATCAAGAAAAAATAAAGAAGAGTGAAAAAACAGATCCAGGATGTTTATTATTTTTTATTTAATTCACCTTATTTTAGCTAGCTTGAACAATCAAGCATGAATTACATAATTCTTCCCTTTTGGACTTTAGTGCAACAGTAAATATTAAAAAAAAGTATTTTTCAATTTTTTGTCAATTTTTGCTATCTTGGCTGTAATGTCCTGCGCCTTCGTGCTGTCATGCATTTTTTCTCTTCTCTTCAAACTGACTCATCTTCAGCTGGGTAGCCTGGGTAAACTCGCTGTATTGTGTCAGGTGTTTGTTTTTTAGGTGCCGTATCAGGTTTGTTGTGTTATTAAAGTAGCCACAACTTCTGCTGTACTGATGTACGTCTGCATGCCATTTCTCTTGCACTTATGGCAGATTTTTGCATTATGACATATTTTGTACTTCCCAATATGGCAGATTCTCAGACGTATGATTTTAATTAGTAACAGTTGCTAATGCAGCATCAAGATTAGAATGTTATTCCCAAAAAAAAACAAAAAAAAAAACAGACAGCCAAATTAAGCTTAAAAATCCAATTAATCACCTTGTTTGCATGCGAGAATTTGTTAATGGCAGTACGGCTTAATAATTGGTGCATTTGTAAAGTAAATTACTACGGCAACAAAAACAGCCCCATTAGTGCAGCCTGACTTCTTCTTATAGAAAACACCAGTGCACTCTGGGGGAACGCCGATGAAAGGCAATGACAAATACAATGCACTCTAAGATGAATGGCTGCCAGTGCGAGGCAAGGAAGATGAGATTTCCCTATATGAGAAACTCTGTCAATCAAAATTCATCGCTGCTGCCATTAACTTCATCTCTGGTCAGAAAGCCAAGTGTCTTTTCACTTGAACACTCAAACAGGGGAAGCAAAGAGGAAAAAAGGCAACCTATTGACCTTGTGTTCTTTAGTGTTCGTAAAGCCATGGCAACTCTACGAGTGGGTGATGCTGCGTGGAGGCCCTGAATAAACTTTCAGCTTCGTTTAATACCTCGGCATGCATTTAATCAACATAATTCCCCTCAACACCTCACGCTTATTAGTAACGGAAAGCGGGACGCTCTCCACTTGAAACTTAATAACTGTTTTTGCATTCTCCTTGTTAATTAATTTTATTCTACATTGTTCTTAAAATGGCGTGTCTTGACACGTACAGTTCTGCGTGGGTAAGCTTGTTAGAGTCGTTTCAGAAGAATATGGCAATGAGAACCTTGCATCCACCCACAGACTTTTATTACCTTCGGGTTTTGCTCGTATAGTGGTTGCATATCATACATATTACCGTAACAACAGCAATTAACAGCATTTTTAAACTGTGATGTCAATGGCGAGAAGTAAAAACAACACCGCTGATGTAAAATTAGGCGCAATGCACCATATTTGAATAGGTGCAAGCAAGTTAATTTCAGAGGACATTTTCCATGAATATCTAAAATCACAAAAAGCAAAGGACCTTCATAGAGTTGAATGGAAACAAAAACTCATTTTTATGTTCACGTTTGCTCTAATGCCAAAATATAACATAGCATTTTGCTGGCAAAAAATGTATCCAGAGACCTGCTATGTTGGTCAGTTTCAAATTTGCTGTCAATCCCCAGCCGCGGTATTAAATGCATGCAGTATTAAATGCACGCAGCAAATAAAAATATTTAAAATGTATGCAACGTATATGCTGTTTATGTTTAGATCAAGTGTAAACTACGACGCTGCTGACGCTTGTTTCCGTGGCTATGTGATATTTTCCTAAATGGTGCTATAGGGTTGGGCAGAGAAGACAAACTTGTGACTAAAGATGTACTTTTTGTTTACATAGCTTCGTAAACTTACGGTTGAACCACTGATGTCACATTATGTGAATGATTTCCTAGCTAAATTTTTGAGCCTTGATTGTGTGAGGATCCTTGCTGTCTACAGTGTCAGAATGCATCAAAAATATCTTCATTTGTGTTTTGAAGATGAACAAAGGTCTTACAGGTTTTGAACGCCACAAAGGTGAGTAACTACAGAAATGTCCTTTTTGGGTTAACTATGCCTTTAACTTATTGTCAAACCTTGTGCAATGCATCAAAAATGTCTTTCAATTTCCATGGCTCGCATCCTACTTTAGTAAACCAAAAAAGAAAAATAGAAAGTCATAGGATTTGGAAGTAGATGATGATTTATGAGTGAACAGTTCTTTCAGAAGAGCTGCATTTCAGCTCTAGGTAACCTGGGCTTGTGCTCTGTAATCATGGCTTAATTTTATTCTGTCATTTGCATGAGCTTAGTTGGATGACGCCATTCATATCTGCAAGGGGGAGAAAAAAAACAACAACCTCCAACGTGACAGAGCAAATTATAGCTAGTGAGCATTATGTCTCCTGAATCCAGAGTTGAACAGAACATAGAAAATGGATATTGAATTATTATATTAGAAAGAAACGCAAAAAGTAAATGTAGATTTTGCACCTGCCACATGCTTTTAAACACAAAATCTAAAAAAAAAAAAGTAATTTTTACTCAGAATCTTTACAAATAAAGCAATGGCACATCAAATTAAATATGACATTTTGAACTAGAAAGATCTTGTAAAATTTATTTCACTACACACATAAATTTTTTTTACTTCTGTTATCAAAGGAATCTATTTGACTATTCAATCTCACACTATAGGAAAAAAACGTTGAATTACATGAAGGTTATGAAAACATACTTCAGCATGAAATGTAGCTCTACACAACCACAACTACACAAGTAGTCATTATTATTCTGAAGGTTGCTGATGACCATAGGAGATCATGCTGTGAAGGTTTGTTTTAAGTGGAAGATGTTAGCTGGCCTGTGGTGAGAGATTCAGGAGGCATGTCAACCATCTCAGAGGAATCCTGTCTGAACAAAATTTCAATACTCAGCCCCATGAGCGTGACACAGATTTGCCATAAAACTTTTGATCTAGTACTCAATGCAAAATAATTAATTCAAAAGGGAATAAAAACTCTTCCTTAGAGCCGTCTTCTAAAGCGAAATAAAACAAGTAGCTGTCACTTTTTGCAGCTGGATCTCAGCATTCTCAGTGAAAAATCAGCCATAAGGGATCTGTGAGTGGCTTTACTTCACCATGAAATCTGCTCTGGGTCAGAATGTTGCTATCTAAGGTTAATTAAACAGCTTCAGATAATTAAACCGATTCCAAACACCTTATGCCAATACCAATATGCATTACGCTGAGTGGACCGTCTCTCAACAGAGCTTGAAAGATCCTTATTCATTATGAGGTCTAGAATTGCTTTGCAAACCCCAGCAGACACCATTTCAAATCAGAAGTCTGGTTCTGTCCCTGCGAGACACAAGTCTCTTTTGGACTTGACAACACTGGAAGCACTGACTTTGGCTTTCAGTTGACAGATGGCTTGTGTTGCTATTTTTGATGTGCCACACTTTATATTGGCCATCTGAAATGAAATATTTATTTCCATATAATCTGCAAATTATTACTTTTATTAGTTACATCTTCCTATTTCTTCTGATTTCTTAAATATTTTACTACTACTAGTGAATATATTACTACTTATACATTCTTAAATCCTCTAAAGTGGAAAGAGTGGTGGACGCAACAAAATACAATAGAATCTATTCTGTTGTCTATACTGGATGCCCGTTATTGAACTACAGGGAGACCTTCAGAGCCGTGGAGACTTTTTTTCCCCTTGATTGGCTGGTTTTTAATCGCACTCTAGAGCCCTGTATTAACATTTTAAGGATTCACTGTGAGCCTTATAGTAAATACATAGAGAGTAAATAAATAAGTAATTGCTAATTAACTAAAACTCTTCCAGCATAGACGACCTCAACTCATCAAGACCTGTCATCACTTACTTCCACAGCAGACACAGTATAGCAGCTTTATACACTACAAAAAAAACTGCATATTGTCATGGCATTAGTCAGAAAGGCTGTAGGGCTGGTGTCTCCCAGTGTTGCACAGCGACAGGCAGTGTGTGTCATTCACAGTCCTCAGAGTTCAGTCCAGAACACAGCTGTTTACTGTGAATGGAGGGAGTTTCAAGGTCCGGATGATTAAACCAGGAGAAAACGACTCCTGACACCTTATTACCCATAGTTCCTATAGTAAGGTACAGTCCCCTGCTGATGGTTGGTGTTGATTTAATGCCTCATTAAGCTTCACGTTTAATGATGCTACTATTCCTCACAGCAGGCGCTGTGAGTGACCAGGTGCAATATCAAACACAGACACATTGCAAAAGTGAAAATTAATATCAAATCAACACCGCTAAAAAAGTGTCACCTCTTTGTGTCATATATGTACTACATGGGGAAACCTGGAATTACTGTACAGGTGATGACAACATAATTAAATCATAATTAGTATAATTACTAATAAAATTAAAATACATAAATATTTTTATGTTTCATTAATAATGAATTTTTTCAAGGGAAAAATATATTACAATAAAAAAAGAATATTACATATTTCTCTAATCAGTTTTTGATTAAGGATGCACAATATTTATGGTTTTC
This sequence comes from Enteromius thamalakanensis, assembly GCA_032357475.1. Classification (NCBI taxonomy): domain Eukaryota; kingdom Metazoa; phylum Chordata; class Actinopteri; order Cypriniformes; family Cyprinidae; genus Enteromius; species Enteromius thamalakanensis. Next base: position 16,035,110 of record JAUCMT010000056.1, read on the forward strand.
AAACAATACTACAGATATTTTAACATTGAATTCAATTTATTTATTTAGAAGATCTAAAGTATTTTTATGCTTTTTTACAAGGTCACAACACATTGGGTTTTTTTTTCTTCTGGTGACAAGAAAACCAGAAAAAATTCATATAAAGACCTATTTTAAAGCAAAAATAAATATATATTATGATATTGGATGTTGGTCATATTGCTCACCGTTAATATACATACTCTTAAATTATTTAAATTAGTATGTTTTTTATATAGTATTTTTGAAAATTGTAAAGAATTTTGCTAACAGTTAGTAACAACAAAAACCCTGAACTGATGCAAATGTTATAAAAGTTGTCATACCAAGTGAACAATTAGTTACAACTAGCAAATGTGCATTAACTGAAAAATATATCTCTTGTCAAACACAAAAGCCCACGGAAAGAAATAAAAAGCTGAAAATGACTTTTCGAGAAGCAGTAGGCCAGCTGTATTTAAGCAGAAGCTGCCTTCTTCCCAGCAGGCTGCCTCTGAGTGACAGGGAGGTGCTGCTTGTCATAAGAGGTGAAGAGGAATGACTGATAAAAAAATCTGAGCCTTGTGTTTTCCTCTGCGAGTTACACAGGAGCCTAGCCAGTGTCTCTCTCTCTCTCTCTTTCCATTTTCAGAGATTATTCTGCCCCGAGCGAGGAGCATGTGCACACACACACTGGCTGACAGCACAAAGGTGGGCAAAGCTGACAGAAGTGAGAAAAATAGCTAAATTTCCAACAGCCGGATCACAAAGCACTCACAAACTTCTAAGCCGCTCTAGAGAGGATGCAGTGTTAGTCATCATAAGAAACTTTGCAGTAACTCAAAAACCCTCAAAATTCTTATTGTTTATTTAATATCACCAGGAAGGATTCTCACCGGATTTCTTATATTTTGGTGTTTCTCCTTCCCTCCACCCCCTTGTTTACTTCAGCATTTGCTGTCAAACTGTGCCGCACGATTCTCTTCGCTAAGCATTTAAGGGTGAACAGATGAATCATTTAAATGAATTAATGAACTGCTTTTATGCAAACAGTAGGCAGCCGTGTCTCGAGTGTGCGGAAGTGGTTGGTAATCCAATATTCATCCCGGGAATGAGAAGTAGTGTGTAGCATATTGACAAAGACTGCTGTCCCAACCACATGCTGAGTCTGTTTATACTCTGTCTGGAGACCTTTCGCCATGAACTCCCAAATGAGGCAGGGATGGACGATAGTGCAGTAAATATGACTTGCAGAAAACAGGCTAAAAAATACACACCGCTATGATATATACAATTTTGTATTTATTTATTTGGACAATTCTAAAATGCATTAACGCCCAGTTTAAAGAGATTTAAATTACATATTAGTTTTAGTATAAACTAAAATTAAGAAGAATACATTTAAAATTACCACTATAATGGCAAAGAATAACTTCAATGTCATCACATTCCTATTTTAGGATGCTTTCACACCTGCAGATTGCTTTGTTTTGAAACAGGGTTTAAAAGTAGAGTTTTAAAAGTGGAACTTGTCCAAGATTTTTTGGAATAATCAGGGATTTTTAGAAATCTACCAGAAAATGTCCATGATTTATGGATAATTGCCCATGCTACATTGTGATATAGCTTGATTCGTTGGTCCAGTTTGCTTTCTTACCACCACTGAACTGCTTTCTATCGACACCAGACCACCTCATTTAGGCGATCTTGGACCGACTGTTTTGGCGCGGATCCGAGCGTCATTGCTGTGTTATGCTCAAATGAACCAAGCTGAGGCAGGAAACCAGCTTCCAAAAGAGTGGGCCAGGTGTGAAAGCACCCTTAGAGTCATTGCAATGGGAATTATTTATTAGCTTATGATTTAAAGATTAAATGAATGAGTAAACTGTGTAGGCTACCACTATCAAAGAATATCTGCGATGCCGATCCTGTCGACAGGTAAGCTCTGGGCATTGCGGTTCTTGACAGTCACAGCAAGGTATTATGAGACGTGATGAGAAGTGCAAGGCTGTAAGAGAGAGGTCGTGCAGAGAGTTTGGGGACATAAACAGGTTCTTTCCGGATTAAAGTCTACAAGCACTTCAAAGCGACTTTCCGTTACTGCTACTCACTGTCAAACCTCAAGCCTTTCTGTCGTATATAATAAAAGCAAGTTGAGCTCAGGTGGGGATGAGTCTGCATGGGGCTTTCTAATGCCATTCAGTTACCTGAGGGGGGTTGCAAGTCAATTGATATATGCTACAATTCACCCATGAATACAAGGGAAAAAAGCAATGTCTAACATAACGACTGGAGTAAGCATTGCTTAGAAACTAATGAGTAGAAATAGAGGAACAAAAGAAGGCCATTTTAAGTAGCACATTAGGGAATCTGGGAGACTGATCCCAGACCTCTAGTGAAGCAACGTGCCCTGGTAAAGTTCAGGGCCAGCTTGGGAGAAAGGAAAAGTTAACTAGAACACTAATGAGTGGAGAGGCTACAACTACATGAGTGGTTTGAGACAGGCGTTTTGAATGTGTGCTTTCTTGCATAATGACCCTGAGAAAATTAATTAATTTACTTGAAGCTTGCAAATTACTGTCAGAGCAACTATTGAAATGGCAGGATGTTAATACTGATATTGCAGTCATCCTTATTTATTTTTTATGTTTACTTGAAATCTTAACTTATCTCACGGGGTACATCAACAAAATATTTTATATAACGCAAAAAACATTCATACATCTCATCAGTAAGATTCAATCATTTCAATCAAGTAAAACAAAAATAAAAAATAAAACAAAATGGTCTAAATGTGCATCTCTTCAGCAAACCCAGTACTGAAGTACACACTTTTTTCACCAAAGCAAAGCACTGGGGGGCATCCACTAGATCTAAATGAGTGCTTCATGAAGGCTGCAGTTCAGTGCTCATTAACGTCCGTGTGTAAATTATTTGAACATGTTTAAAAATTAAATGTTTACTACTACATCTAATCATACTGCATCATACCTGTATACTGATATGAAATATAAAAATTATATGGTCCGGCATAGACCTTATTTATGATGTATGATGTACAATCTATAAGGCTATATTGCTTACTAATAGGCTATATTTGATACAATAAGCATTAAAATGAACTCTAATTCCAAAATATGCTATTTCTAGTTGAAATGATCCCAAGTTTGTTTTGCACGCAGTCCCATTTGGAGCAACCCAGACACAAGAGCCAGAACAGAATGTTAGCAGGCAAAATTGGCGGTTTGCTGTGTTGCTCAGAGTAAACCTGGATTCAGGAGGTAGAAAACACATTTCTGGTGAAAGTAAACACATTCTGATGAAAACTATCCAGAAAAGACTGTTAAAGTTGAAGCTACAGTGCACTTAACTTATCTCTCACACTCTCTCTCTCTGTATACACACACACACACACACACACAGACAGACAGATTTACACAATGCAACTGACTGTAACAATCATTCAATTCTAGACAGATGCCAAAATAGAATTGGATGACATAATTCTAAACATACAAAAATAACCAGAAAGAGATTATGTGACTTTAAAGAAAATTTGACAAAGATTTCATTAAAAACGAAACTACTGAAGATAAATCATGACTACATCAACCACAGTCTCCTTTGGGTTTAATTGCTGGCCACCTATGCAGAACATGGTAATTTCACATTCCCGTTCCTTTTATTCAAAGCAGTGAAGGTTTACAATTTAATGCAATTCCTGAGAACTGAACAGATGACCTTGCTCAACTGCTTGAGCTACAGCAACACATTTTTGCTGAATTGTATACAATAAACAACTTATGTAAATGTAAAATCTGCATCATTGAGCAAAAGAAGCACCGCGATTTAAAATGCAATGCCTCCACCTTTATACAGATCCAAGTGATCACGTCCAAATTTGCAAAAAGACTGGACACAGTTTTTAGCAATCCTCTTTAAAACGCACTGACAAACAGAAGAGCAACTTCCAAGCTGGCTTCATGACTGTCTGCCTTAGAAGAAAGAAGACCAAACGGTTTCTGAGACAGGTAGCGGGGTTGGTTTCTTTCTCGATCTAAACAGAGCTGACTAAAACATCCAATTGTGGACCGGTCCTGCTGAGGCTCCCGTCGTCTGTACAAATCAAACCAGACAGTTCCATTCCCTAAAAAATGTTGCCCTTATTACCAAACCCGCTATTTACAATCACTGACTAGACATATGCTGCTGTCAGGGTGCTTTCCCACATGGTTCAATTTAATAGTGAAAAGCAGCATGTGATATTATGAATAATGGGAAGTAGGTCTAGCTGTCATTCCAAAATAGTACACTTTTCATGTTTTGTGTATTCTGGATGTGCTACAGTTTTAAGTTGGATTGTCATCCCGGAGCGGTTAATGTGATGCAGGGAGACCCATGTGACGTCCTCCTGACTGAAACGGGTCAGTGAGAATGTGTTTAAATTGTTTTCATCCTAAACGCAAATGCATCATAACATGAGGATTTACATCACATGACATATTTATGATCTCTAGTTTTGTATTTTTGAACCATCGGTTATGTTTTGCAAAGCTTTAAGTACATAACACTGAGTGAATGTATTACACCCATAGATGTGCATGATGCAGTCAAGAACATTTCATAAAAATGCTAATGATTACAAAAGTTAATTAATGTGTTGAATCAATATATTTATAGCTAATTTAATTTTTAAATTAAATTTTTGTCATGTAGTATTGTTGTGTTGTAAAATATCTGTGTTTATTTGTTTTTTTAGTACTTTAAAAAGTATTTTTTTATTTTTATTTAAAAAAAAAAGACAATTCATAACACTTTTAGGTACCTCAACAAGAAGTACATTTAGGTCTCAAGACAATAATGCACAATATTGAAAATTTATATTTATATTACAAATTACATTTAGTAGAGCTATTAAATTATTAGTATTTTAAAAAATTACATTAATTGAAATAATTAAAATAAAAGAATAAAATAATTAATTAAAATAAACATGCAAAATTAAATAAATATTATTAAATAAACACATTTTTAAATAAAATAATAATAATAATAATAGTCAATATTTAACAATATACTCATATTCATTATATCATGCTAAAACCTGTACCAAAAAATAACGTTACAGAAACAAAGATAGACAAAACAGGATGTTTATATGAAAAAAGCCTCCAAAAACAGGTGGTTTTATTCTAACTACAAGAATACTTAACAATAGAAATAACAGCCTTTTAGATCAAGGTCACAGCACAAACACACAAGGTCACATATTTGAATAGTGTGACGCATATGAATTTGAATATCTATTTTCACAACAATACAAATTCACCGAAGCTTAAAGTCATGATGAATACTACTTCATTCAGGTTAATAAAACCGAAAATGGTGCCATAGATCTCCCACTCCCATCACAGTGAATGCTGGGAAAATTCTTAAGGTTTACTATGGAAAACCCTGAAAAGGCACAGAATCCTTGTCGATAAAGCGAACTTGTGATTTAGCCTAAAGGGAGCGTATCTGCTCTCCCTCAGGCCGGAGGAAAGCACATTCATTATCAGGCAGACTGGGATGTAAGCCTGAGTCATGGGCGCATCTATCAAAGCTTAGAGGTGAGAGATTAAAGGGGCGGCTGCCGACTTGCCTCACGGCCAAACAGAATGCTGAATCACAAAATGGCCCCTGGCAGCTAAAGAATAAGGGATCACATATGTGTGCATGTAGGTTTGTTTAGATTTGCCTGATTGTGTGGGCATTGCAGCATTATTTATGATACGACTCAGCATGAAGATATGCAACTGTGAGACCATTACATCCGCCATTACAGTACAAGCAAACAAGGATAGGAAATAGAAGATAATTAGGGTGAAAAATCAGACCATTCCTCCTTTCCAATACATGGTGACGCATGGATGCTGATTAAGAAGCCATTCACTCATATATAGAGATATATAAGTGTTATGCCTAGTGGCAAGATCAAAAGTGAGACGCACAGAAAAGACAAACAAGAAACAAGCACAACCTCTCGTCTTGTGAACTTTAATGTTCACTAAATGTCCTCGAAGAACTGACTAGTTGCTCATGGGAGTCTTTGATGAGGTTCTGCAAATTACAAGATCCATCAACAGAGCTGAAAGGAGAGGTGGCAAAACAGAGATGTCGAGGACGATAATAAATATCTGACTATCCTCAAACATCAAAGGCAGAACACAGTAAATAAAGAGCAAAATACTTTTAAGGATTCAGCCCATCCTATGATTTCATAACTGTACCAGACAATAGGAACTAAAAGTGGTGCTTGTTAATGGCATTAATACAAAAAATACAGTAATAATAATAATAATAATAATAATAATGTTATATTGTGTGTGTGTATATATTGTATTTATATTTGTATAAATATATTTATGTAAAATATTTATATATAATATAAAATATACATATGTAAATATATATATATATCATAACAATTAAAAAAATTATATATTTTTACAAAAGGTGTTTTTGATTTTGACAGTTGATTTTCTATGTGCATCAATGTTTTTCCAAGAAGCAAATTTTATGTTAAAAAATTATTTAAAAAAAAAAAAAAAGTCATTTTTTGCAGCCTAGAATTTCAGAATCTTTCCCCTGCTCCTGAGAAATGCTAAATATGAAAGGCATTTAAAGAAGCAAAGACAATTTGATGTCAAGTAATAGGCGTCCTATGCTTTCATTCCACAGTTTAATGAATTAATAGCAAAAAAAGCATTAAAAAATTCTGATCACAGCCCATTTAGTTAAGGTTGAATTACCAAGGCCTTCAAGAGACACCCAGATTACTAATTTGCCAGCCTAAGAAGGTCTCTTCCAACATGCAATTATTAATTTAAAAAGCTATTTTCAATTTGTAATGTTATTGTGTACCACCCACATCTGATGTTTTTATCATATACAAAACAAAAAGGACATTGCAACTAACGTTACATACAAATCAATGAATCCTGAAAGATTCATTATCCTCTGTTAAGAGCAGAAAAAAACTATTAGATGACAGAATTTCGCTATAAGAGTAAAAACGTATGAGCAAGTAAAAGGACTGCACCATGAAGCCAAAAACAATGTTGAACCCGCATTTGCAGATTGGCCTGTTGATATCTCGAATCTAAACGGCGTAAGTTAAAGCTCTGCCAATTCCCCGGTGAAGCCCTCGGGGCTAACAATGCACACCCGTCCCGTACAATCATCTCCAACATGTGCTTTACTGATAACATTCATACCAGCTTATGTTCAAGGGCAGAGTGACAGAACATCTCTTGTCATGCCCATACACAAATATCGGCGGGCCAGTCGTGTTTTCTTTTATAGATTCTTAACTCTGCGTGTCTTTTTGGGAATGATCATGTTTGACGTCGACTCATCAGCGTACAAGCTTGTACGTTACCTGTTACGTTTCCGTAGTGTCAAAGCAGACAGCTTATGGACAATAACAAGCGTATTGAAACGTTTGTAAAAACCCAGTTGTTCTTACCTGCCATATTGACACTAGAGCAAACGGTTGGAAACCGAGAACATTTAAAGAATCCGAAAGACGCTTAATTGCATTAACGGTTCTCGCGCGTGCATTTTGCCGCCAATGCGGACGAGACGCGGTGCTCAAAATACAGCGTTACCCTCAACACTATTCATCGACGTCGAAACTAAACAGTATAAACCATATAAAATAAAAGACTCACTGTTAGTTTCTTCTTTTACTGTTGGTGGTTCTTTTCAAGTCAATTCAGCCCAACAAGTGCAGTCGAATTCCCAAACGAATCTTTTTAGTGAATCAAATCAATAAAGCGCGAATTGTCCAATTCCCGAACGAACGACTCTTATTATGAGCTGGTTATTTTATTAAATTCGATGGACTGTTCACCCAAAATCTCTGCTGATAAATAATCCCCTCATGTGGTTCCAAACCTTCTTCAGAACAAAAATTAAGACATTTTTGATGAACTCCAAAAGCTTTCTGACCCAACAGCAACGCACCCACAACGTTCAAGTCCCAGAAAGTTAGCAAGGACACTGTTAAAAATTGTCCATATGACATGAGGAAGTGTAATTAATGACGGAATTTTCATTTTTGGATGAACTATCCCTTTAAATCCATACATCGATCCAATGGTTGGCATAGTCTGATTTGTGAACAAATGATTCTTAGTGTAGCCTATAATAAATATGCTAGTTTTTATAGCAAAGAAGTAGTATTTTATAAACATAAATAAATAAATGTTACCTTAATTTAGGCTAATACCTTAAAAACCTCCCACTCCTCCCAAGTATATGCTGATGATTCAATTACTCAAATAGACAAAAGTGACCAAACAACATAAAATAAAGTGTACACCAGTAACACTATTTTTGGCTATTTTTCGCAGCAATGTGAAAATTGCAGAGAATTCCAGTTCAGATCTGTGGCAAACAGCGTTACCAGGGCAGCCTCATTAATTTATTAATAATGCTTAAAAAGATACTGATTAGTGACACCTGGGCTCAGCACCTCTCCCTGCCCCCATCATGCTTTGCTTCCTCTGTTACTGTGTGGATGTGTGTACTATACATGTTTGTCCTGTAACACCGGCACATCTACGTAAGCCCAGTTACAATGAGACCAAGAGACCACATAGTTTGCTCCTAGGAGACAGGTAATCGTCCTGCCCATGGATACAGAATAGAGCTGGTCGCTGCAGAAGCAAATTCCACACAGCGTGCACAAGAAGTCAAAATATCAAACGTTTCTTGAAACTTTATGTGTCCTGCTTAGATGAACCGTTTCACTTTAAGTCTTTTTCAAATAAGGTTAACACCTACATCAAAAATTAACAGGAAACATAAGGCCCATGTCTGATATCTGAGAAAGAGATACAATATAAGATGGAAAAACTAAATAAAGCAACGTAAACTTCTCAAAACTCAAAGATTATAACCAATTATTTTGGGCAGGAACCACCAAAGCTGGGTAGATTACTAGCAAATTGTTTTACACTACTGATCACACATTATATGATGATTAAATGTAATTTATGCTATATTGGTCTTTTACCGACTACTTTTTAGATAGATTTTTTATTAAACTTAATTTAAACTTACCATTAGACACACCATATTTGTATATGTTTAAAAAAAACGTACAAAGATCCTTATCCTACAAATTTAGTAAACGCTGAATGGTATAACACACAGTAGGATTTTCCGAAAGCAACATGTAAAAGAGGAATAAAGAATAATTAGGGAGACTTATTATATAATTATGAATAATTTACTGCCATTGTGTGAACATGCAATTATGCAATCCTTAAAAAAGTGAATATTCAATAAGAAAACCTCTTTGCCTTTTTATTTCCTTTTAAATAAAGTGCACAAACAGACCTGTAAAGTACTTGCAATAAAGTAAAAAGTAACTTTTTTTATTGTAGACTTTGAAGGATAAGTTCAACTTTAATACGTTTGCCACCTAGTGGTGAGACACTTTCTTGCAAATCATTTTTGAAGAACGTCAATGAAGGACATTTTCTGCATGGTCAGTTTCTAATTAAGATACAATCAATTCAATAATGATAGTGTACACAAAACAAGCCAACATCCATAAACATAATTTTATGATGTCCCACACCGATTTACCAGGTATCCAATATCACAAATGCACACACATTTACAGTTGATTACAATCGCTCAATGGCGCTGATTCTAGGTCAGTGTTCATGCAAACGGTCTCCTGTTTAAACTTCATTAGGTATGCACCGACGACAGAGAGTGAATAAACAAAGTGACGGAAAACTCAACAAACCGCACACAGATACAAACACACACAATGAACCGAGTCGCTGCGCCCAGCGTGAGCAAGACACACACAAAGCCGTGCTGTAACCCAGATTAACCGAAAGACAGGAGGCCGGAGCTCTGAAAGGGACAGCAAACTGGCTGTGTCGTCGAGGCAGACAGGTCGAGATGGGAGGCTGCGGGGTGATTTTCACAGAGGAAACAGCCTGCCCGCTCTCTGGTTGCTGTAGTGATCCACTCAACACTGACAACATTATGCTGTTCTTCCCTGAGGCCAACCATTACTGACAGGCCCCCGAGGCCTCCTACTGCACACGTGTCTGCTCCATGTGTGACATATTCATTTCTCTTTGCTGCATGAGTACTCATTCTCTCTTGCTTTTGCTCGCTTTTCACTCTTTGGCCCAAACACACACCCTGCAATATAGGATGTGTATAGCTCTCGTCCTTTCTTGAGCATATATGCACGTATCTAGAGTGTATGTGTGATATAGGAGCAGTGACAGCATGCGTATCTGAGGCAAGCGAGGCCTGTATGACGCAGTCTGTGTGCAACACTCTGTTTATCAAACAGCGTGTCATTCTCCATCTTCATATAACACTAAAATGTCACATTCTGAGGTGTTGTGGTGCTAGGTGTATTGCAACGGCCACTGGGAAACATGCAAATCTTGTTTCTACATGGCTATTGTTTATTAAATTTGTTCTTTTTAAAAGAAACATTGTATGTTTCAGCAAAAGGTGACAAGAAGCTCAGAAAAAGTTCAACAATGACACTGTAAAACACTGTATAGCTATCTAAAGGATAGTTATTTTCATTATAAGCCTACACTTGTAAATGGACATTTTGTGTGTGTAGATAGATAGATAGATAGATAGATAGATAGATAGATAGATAGATAGATAGATAGATAGATAGATAGATAG
>JAUCMT010000056.1:16065290-16075825 GCA_032357475.1 Enteromius thamalakanensis
GCTGATTTATGACTTCCTGTTGTCTTGAAGCCTCTTTGTGGAATTCGGCTCCTCATGTTTCAATGTTCCGATCAAATCTTAAGTGGCTGATTTCCTCTGATGCACTACATCAACTTCCTGTAGTGTGCAGTCAATTAGATCTTAAGGAAGATGCCAAATTGCTAAAAGGCAGCAACACAGGTAAGTGAAAGCTGGAAAAGCTGAGGTTGAGGATGGGTTGAGGACGTCATTGATGTGGGAGGCCATCAAGGCTCTATATAGTCAGCAGCGACTTTAGAGAGTATAATCTGTTTTTTCTCACCCGTGACAAACGGGGATAAGGCTCAATATTATCTCCAAGGTCAACCTGATCCTGCCACTGAAAAGAAGTGCCCAACCGGAGGAGCCCGACTCTCCACTACATCCCTTTCTCTTCCTTATCACTGTCTGAACACACTTGTTTAAACAAAAGCGAGACGGAACAAGCCCACATTCGCTCTCTCTCACGCTCTCTTTACCACATCAGGGCCACGACACAGATAACTTCAGTTATAACCAGCAGCAACGCATTTTGACAACAATAACAATATCTTTTATGCATTCTCTTCTGTGCAAAGGTTAGATTATGCAGCTATTAGAGAATTTAAAAGGGCATTGTTGGAGTTTTATGAAAACGTACAATTAAAGGTCAAAGGTCAAAGCAATTTTCTCTACTGAAATTGAAAGAATTATTCAATGAAAGGTAACAAAAGCCTCAATTAATGAATAATGATAAATATACAAGAACAAGCACAACATCACAAGCACAAAAAAAACAAAAAAAACAACATACAACAAGATTAATTTCCGTAACATTTTACTGTTATTACACTCTCCATGGAACACTGACCAGTGTGTCCTCTCAGCGGATATGAGGGTCTAGGGTAACCATTCAACCTTGAATGCCCTGCTTGTCCAATCCTTACCGCCACAACTTCCTCCCCCATGATCCATTACAAGGCTGGGGAACAGAACCAGTCACTGTGATGTATTTAAACTCTACTGCACGGTCATGGACCGCTCATGGTCTCGCTCAACAGAAAACTTCCTCCCTGCATGCATCTGAGACAGTACAGTATGGCCCAGTGGCTTCCAGACGTTTCTCGGAATTGATTTTCTAAGGATTGATTGCGGTGAAGCTTTGGGCTGAGTGTGAGATTGAGGTAATCATAAATACGAGCCAGGTTGGTAAACAACCAATAGATACCACAGAATCCAATTGATGATATTTACACAGCAATTCATTGTCAAGTTTGCAAGCACACGGATGCATGAGCTAGCTGAAAATGATTTTTATTACTCCACCAGTGTTTATATAGAACTAGGCCTTCATTCCCTCTGCCAAAAATTATTTTCATCACAATGGTTTGTCCCACTTCCCTCTAAATCCAGCCATCACAACTCCCAATGGAGTCAAGCCAGGAACCCTGCCTCACTGGCTGGATGGATGTCATGGTAACCACGCCGCTAATGTTTGCTACGGTTTCCAGCTGACTGCTCTGTTAAGGGGTTCAAGTGATGCCCCAGTGACCAGCCCTACACCTTGGGTAGTCACTCATGAGAGACACGCCCCCCCTCTGGCGTATCTCACGCCTCTCGAGCACCGGTGGGTCAAAGTCACCCTAGTCATTATTCACGGATGACCTTCTCCTGTGTGGAAACTCTGAGATGGAGCACAAAAGTCATACATACCACAAAAACGGCACACTGGTGACAATGTCACTGCTTGTTTTGAGACAAAACATCATTAATTCTGAATGTGACATACTGTACAATAAAAATATTGGATTTGCTATGTCAGGTTTTCAATGAATAATAATTCAAATTCCATCATATAAACCAATCGTATGGTACACAATATAGCGAAAGGGCCATATGGACCACTGTTATAATATTTTAATAGTGCCTTTTTGTTATTTTGTGGATTGACAGTTCACTCACCATTCTTGAACTGCACCTCCTTATCTCCATTCACTCCTGCAAGTGAATGCTTCCTCCTGAATGAGTGGAGCCTTGTTGTTTGTACACTAAATCACTCTCCGGAACCTTCACCCTCTCTGCTCCTTTTTTGGTGGAATGAGCTGTCAACCTCCACCCGAACGGCTGGAGCCATCCAAACGTTCATGAAGGTACACTTTTTTATCAGCATATCAGCACTCCACAATGCTAGACCATTGTAAAAGGGGAAACATATCTTCTTTGTATTTCTTCTGTGTTCTTTCTGGTTTCCAAATGTAGCTTTCTAACAATTGTAAACCTTGAATATGCTCTGTGATTAATTGCTTATGATTTTGCAAGTCATTTTAGATGAAAGAATCTGCTAATTTTAAATGTATGTCATAAAACTCTAGATGGCAAAGACCAATGGGTTCTAACTCAGTCTGATTTAATTACATCATCATTCACATGCTGCAGATGATTGTTTTTTTTCTGCATTAGCAGCTAATAAGCTTTGAGCTGCTGTAGCAGTTATGGTGCACTTCAGAAACCCTCCACCTCCCCAGTTCCACCTGTATAGATCAGTTATGGGGTAGTTTCACTTATGTTATAAATGGGGTTATTTCTTAAAGGGTTACTCCAATCCAAAATGAAAATGTTGTTTTAATCACTTACCCCATTTCATTCCAAACCCTTAAAAGCATTCATCTTCATCTTTGGCACACAATGTAAGATATTTTGGATGAAAACCAGGAGGCTTATGACAAACAATTTCCACTGTCAAGGTCCAAAAAAGTATAAAACATAATGTCTGAATGCTCCATCTGCCATCAGTGGTTCAACCGTAACGTTATGAAGTGAGGAGAATACTATTAGTATTGAAAGAAAATAAAAAAAATAACAACTTTATTTACCAATTCGGCAGCATAACATCACCATAGCACTATTATGGAGAGCATCCGCTGGACACATATGTATAATGTACATTTTTCTGTATAGAAACAGAAGGGTACACTGGTTTTGTAAAAATCAAAGCCATTCTTTAAATTTTGATGGTGTTGTGAGCATTTGCAGTGCATGTGTTATCAAATCAATTAAATTGTTTTATTAACTTTCACATGCTTTTTTTCTATTTGCAGCGCGTTGAACTCTCTCAGCCACCGTATTTAAGTGATAAAAGCTTATGCGTTAGATGCAGCAGCAGTATTTTTTAAATGCTTACAGCAGTATTGCCATGTATAAAACTTTCATGACAAAAAATTATATATTAATTAAATAACCTTTGTATTAAAACAGGTTTGGAACAATACAAGTGTGATTAAAATAATGACAGTATTCTTCATCTTTTTAAGGACTTGTAGTATTCAAATGTTAGCTACATCTGTCAATGAAGTAAGCCAGATAAAACAGTATTTATTTTGAGATAGCATCCTGTTTTCTGCATGAATCATGAATCGTACCGTGTTTTAAAATAGCAACATTTGCTATGTTTAGAATATTACAATTGAAATGCGTAATTTCTGTGCCACAGAACTGTTTGTATGCAGCCGGCTGTGCTGAGCTTAATAATGACTCAACCATGGGCTAAGTGTTTGGAGCAGACATTATTTTTTGCAATAAATTTCATATTTTTCTTTTAAAATAGTTTAATATAGTTAAAATCAATATTTTGCATTTAACAACATGGACAAATGCATAACAATCTCTCTGTTTGTAATACTATACAATATTTTGAAGGTTCTTGGAGCTTAAATTTCATTGAAGAGAGACTAACTGAAAAAAGGACAGCACAGCTCCTTATAGCAATACTGAAATATATATATAGAGCTACATAGTTAACCCGAACAAAAGGCTCATTTTAATTGGGAATTTTTGCTTTTAGGTCCAATTTAACCACAATGTTCCATTCCGAACAAGAATTTGTAATAACTATTAACTATAAATAGAGTCTCATTTGTTTCTACTGACTGTTGGCCACTTAATTGGTGGCCCTTCTATCAAGTAGCATTTTAGTATTTTGGATGGGGGTGACACAAGGGAATCAGAAGGGGAGGAAAAGGCAAACACTTAGAAAATGGTTTCATCCTTGATAATTACATGCAGTGAAGCGTGACTCTGCAGGCAGCACCCCAGAGAAGGTTGAGGTAATCAGTCAGTCACTGCACCCTCTACTGGGGAAAAAGGGGGTCCGAGGTCATCATTTCTGCTGCTAAACCTGCAGGTGCCCAAAGCTGTGTGTGCGTCAGCTGCTCATGGCACTGCCTTTATAATGACTCAGAAACTCTGAAATTAGATATGCATACATTTATACACATAAATTATATAAATGTTAATGTGTACTGAAATATGTTACTCTGGTCTCATGTTTAATTCTCTAAAGGGCAATATTAAAAGTGGCATATCTTACCCCACTCTCCCATGTTACGTCATACTGACAAAGCATTGCTACCTCACAGCCCTATTTGAAAAATGATAGTGTGGAAAAATTACTTTTTAAAATGATGGAGACCTTTCATTATTGCTTTGTCATATTCACCTCTTATCCTTTCTAGACATCTTTTTTTATTAAGCAGGACCCAGCTGTCAATCAAAGATGCTACTGGGTGGACTCCAACCATGCATTTGATTTTATTTTCTACTCAGCTAAAAATACTGGTCTAAAAATAGCAGGCTTGGTGATGAACGCTCAAGGTGTGCAAAGCAGCTGAGGTGCAACGCGCTGACAGGACGCAGGCATTTTCAGGAAGGTGATATGACAGGGCATTTGGCGGGATTTAGCTGTGGGCGAACAGAATCTGCGCCATTTGATTAACCCCCTCTTCTCCCTAGCGAGTGTTTACTGTTTGATTCTTAGACCCTTTCTTCCGCCTTTCCAAAAAGAAAAAAGGAAAATCAATATGGTGAGAGACACACTCACACAGACAGACTCCACTGACTCAGCAAATGAGGATCAGTTGGTCAGAGAATTATTTCCCTCCACAGCATAAAAACAAGACTATATAAAACACCCATTCTATTATGTGTGGTAGGGAAAACGCCATGCATGTGGAGCTAAACAAGCAGAAAAGCTATATTTTACCATCGGCAAAGCATCCTGATCCCAAATACAAAAATGCAATAGGATTACAGAATACACTTTTTTTTGGTTTTTCACACGTTCACTACCTTTTTTCATACAGCTCTGGTTTTATGAAAGAAATGGGAAATTTTTATGATCACACAGTCCAACTTACACCAATCTTTTTTATCTAGCCTCTTTACAACACTCTGACAATTTCACAATTAGAAATATACACCTTTTTAAAAAAAAATTAAACCTTTAAGAACTAGGTGACAGTGCAACTGTGTCTCTGGTTATTGTGGGTTTTTTTGTGATATTTGTGTCGGAACTGTGGAAGATCTGAAATACGAGATTTCAAATAAGTAGGCACTTGTGAGAAAAAAATGTCTCATATGTCGGATTCTGCCAGGAAGATAATGGACCATCTAGCAATCGCTAAAAGCACCAATTGCGAATGTGAATGAGTGGGATATTGCTTTTGCACAGCGGTTCAATAAACAAGTTAAAATTTGATGAACTTACATTTTAGTCACAATATTGTTAGGTCCATTTTTGCTAACGTTAATAATTCAAAAGAAAACCAAGGCAGCAGCAACTACGTCTCTGGGGAACACTTCAGTTGTGTTTCATCACTAAATGAAGCAGTCTTTAGAACTAATTGGTTGGGGGAATGATTTAATGACTCATTTATATGAGCTGTCCAAAATCACACACTTATACTTTTGTACAACATTTGAATTAGAATTTTGTGACCCCTTTAAAAGTATATTCTATATAATATGGATGTACATAACATTTGACCTGCAGCATCAGCTGCTCGACTTTATTGCCATTTGCAAATCTTCTCTCCTGGCCTCAAAGCAGATGCAGTAAAGGAAAGTGCCCATCAGATGTGCACTTCAGAATCTCACAAGAAATAGTATTGTATGTGAGTTTTTTTCTAGTAGTAACATATACTAGATAAGTAAGCCATTTTGGATGCAAAGTTATTTTATTGCAGACTGAATCAGTATTCTGAGCAAATCCCACCACTTTTTGCAATGTTGACAACTTTTTTTTTTTTTTTTACCATTTAGCAATCATTTGGTAAATATATACATGAAATCTAACATATAAAACTCAAAATCATTTTGTTAAAAAAAAAAAAAGTCTTAACTTTGTGAATTCAAGCTACACATTTTCTGTAACTGCAAATGCTTTACCTTGGTATCAATCATGTTACTTTACACAGACGAATAATGAACAGCTGATAATGTACGAATCTCATAAAATGAAACCTAACATCATCACCATCTTAAGATCCTTGGTTGCCTGCAGAATTATGCGTTGTGTTGAACCTGTCCCTTCTGGCGGCAATGACCTCACTGATTCCAGCCTAATGAGTCAACAAAAGTGACAGTTTTTTTTACGCTTACCATTGCCCACCGGTAGATGATGTTTGTTAGCTCTATAAAAATATCACGCAAGTGCTGACCCTTTTTAACCTGAACCTCTCATGTGTCCATGAGGGGGAAAAAATCTGAGCAAATAAATCCATGTGGCTCCAAATTAAAACTGAACGACCACTCATTGTAACCCAAGGTACGTCCCATGGTTAACAACTCACCTTGGGCTCGGTGAAATAAATAATTCATATCATGGAACAGCAAATATGATGACAGCTTCTTAAACGCCAGGCTTTCTAGGTGCACAATTAGCCTTTGGAGACCTTGATAGCTACACTAATTAGTAATCTGCACAGCAAAACCCATGACGGATCAGTGTCTAGTTACACACAGACAAGCCATTACAATCCTGATTCATTTTGAATAACTCAAATGATACCTATTTTGAGAGTTTCTCATCTTCATCCAACAGCATTCATTCCTGATAACCTGGCCACAAGTTGATTTTCCTTGAACAACAGGGGCCTGAATGCCAGGCATGAAATCTGTTTGTTAAAATAGTGGCTATCTGTGAAAAGCACTTCGCACGTTTTCCCTGTTTCATCACCAAACACATGGTGCTTTTTCAAGCATGCTGCCATGGCGCAGAAGACAAACTGAGAAACGGCAGACAAGAAGAATTAATAACGATCCAACCAAATCTTCTGGCCCGGTAAAAGCATACAAAACTGAATCTCCCGTTATCTCTCTGTCGGTGCATGCTTTCAAACAAACAACAAGGAGATAACTGAGATGTTTCGATAAACAGGATCTCGGCGCTTTAGACATTCTTCATCCCATTAGCATGCTGCAAGTGGTGTGCATTTCATGTGAAACCATGAAATTTGCAGGGGCCGGCATTGAGAATTCTGTAGATAACATTACACACCTTTGATCCAGCTTCGTCCCTCATCATCTACAGATCATTCAATGGGCTTATTTACAGATGCGATCAGGCACCCTGTGGAAAGATCTGCCAGTCAGCTCTCCAGATCAATACAGTATTCCCTCCTAAAGGCTTCGTCACCTCATTTCCTAAAATACTCACACCTGAAATGCCAATTAATGCATTTGTAAACTGCAGTAGTCTTGACATATGGACACACTGAGTGTGTAACATCACTTCATGAAGGTTTTAAACGGCAGTTGAACATGAAGGAAAGACTTTTAATAAGTGTGAGGAGCTTTAAACTAGCAGCAGGGTCATCCAGTGCTGCTTCACAATGCTTATTTTAAATAGTACACAATGACAAAGTATTAGCTGTAGATATCTTGACAGCCTAAATTTAGTCCGAATATGCTGGAAGTGGACCAAAATGAGCTCATGGGGATTTGCTAGACCTCCTGGCATTTCAAATCATCTGTTCAGCAGAAACTCTTTAAAGTATTTAAAAAATTCTCAAATAGCCATTTAAACCAACTTAATACAGTTCTCAAGGTGAAACGTAAAACCTGTGCAGGTTTACCTGCCATGCCATTGAAGAGCTTTGTTCAGGTGTTTAAGAGAGACAAAAATCACATCCTTGTTTATTTCCAAATTCACTACACCTTCCACTCGCCCACCTTCCATTTCAAATTTGGGTCAGTCTCTTTAAATGAACTGCGATGCCAAAATCTATTGTTAAACTGAGCACTGTGCTCTTTTCTCTCTCTCTCTCTTTATTCAGCAAATTGAGGCAGGTTTGTTGGAACTGAATTCTGTGCTACTTTCCTCCATCTTAACCAAAATAACAGACGTCTTTAACAGAACTGAGCTAAGCTGAAATAGTGCATTATCCCGCAAACAAACACTGAGTGCGATGGAATGACATTATACACTCACCAAATGATGTCCAGGGAACAAACGCTCTCCTCTCCCCGCTTTAAATCCTTAATTCAACTGGATAAGAATCCTACGTTCATGCCCCGCTGAGGTTATTTAAGGAAACGAACTGTTTTTTTGATGTTGACACAGTGAGGGACAAGCATCGGTTGCTGAAGAAGCAAATCGCTGCGGCTCACGCGGACGCAACGGAGGCAGAGCGCGCGGTGATGCTGCCTTTTCTCTATCACAACCATCCCAGCCTTCATCCACACACACATACACACACGCACAGCTTTCGAGCTGTATTCATTCACAGAGCACCATCTTCTGGCGGCATGTGAACATGTTTTACACACCTGTCCTTGATTCGGCATGAATCATTTTAAATGACACCCTTCTTCTGCAACACATTTAATGAAGCGTATGAATTTAATTTGATTGCTAATTTAGACTGCAATTGTGTTGTATGTGTTTTATTATTTTTATTATTAGCTAAATTTCCAGTGCTTCATAAAATTTGTTTTAGTTTATATTTATTATATTTATCAGTGTGTTAATTTTTTGTTTTATTTGTGCATTGCAGGCCCTATGTTTCTACCTAAATCTAAAAACACTGCAAATCCGCGAAGGATTATCTAGAACCAATACAAGTTAAAAATATATTTTGAATTTGTTACAGACAAATTTGCAATCCTGGATTTAAATTGAAAGCAGTTGCGTCGCTACAGGAGTTTCTCGGACCCCTAGGCAATTGTTTATTGGGCTCGGGACACCTCGATAGAAATCGCGTTCCGTGCGTATCTGCATATTTTGGTCGTGTATTTCTGCACGTGCTTTCTGTCACAAGGAGCACAGTAAACGCGCTTTATCTTTCGCGCATGCGCATCGAGGTCCTTCGGATTCAGATGACTTCATTCTTTTTGGGCTGAGCGGCGTCTTTTGTGCTTTACACCCAATAGCTTTTACATGGTTAGAAGCCTTTGTTATTTAATGATAAACTAATATCATATTCTCGTTATTAATGTCAACGTGCCCTATTAGCCTCATTTATACACAGTCAGAAAGCGACACTGAAAAAATATTAACTGGAGTGAAAAGTGTGACAACTAGCTCGGGTGTCTTCTCTTTGTGTAACCAGCAGTCTGAAAACTGTATCAATGCAGTATTCAAAACTTCTACCTGTATATGTCTTTGTCGTGCAGTGTAGCACTTCTAAAGGCTAGACATGGTATTAGGTTATTTGAGAAGCTTCACGCTGTCAGGCAAAGGCGCCATCTTTTGGTCGATGTGGAAGCATGCTGCCAGAAAGTGTCACTTTGTAGAGAGTTTACGGCACTTGATTGTGCAACGCTTATCACTGTTCAGTGGTTCCACTCTGGATATGAATCAGTTTAGTAGGGCAATGACAAAGTTACGGTAAGTAACACATTTTGCTGAATAAACACAAATAGGCTTAAGTTAAGTTCATAATGAAGCAATACAACGTCCCAGTACGGCTCTGATTAATAAAAATGAGGAATAATTAAGTGCTTCACTCAGCTCTCCAGAGAAATGGTCAGCACAGGAACAACCTGTATCATTTTTTACTCACCCAAACATAATAGTAGCCATTGACTTCCACTGCATTTTTTCTGTTTGCTGTTTTCTGTTTCCAAATATCTTTACTTTAAAAAAAGTAAAGTATAAGGTAACAAAGTAACAGACTTGTTTAAATGTAACTCAGGATTAACTTACTGTTTACTGAACAAAATCCATGTGTATTTTGCAATTAGCAATGTGTTGCTCCCTAAGTCATATCATTTTAATAGTGTTCAAGATCTGCTGCCATCAGATCATTCTCTCTCATTGAGAAGATTCGGCCCAAACTATTTAGCAAAATAAGCTGGTGGTCTTATTACTGTATATATTAAAGCTGTTAGGGCTGAATATATAATTACTGGAAAAACATAGCTTTTGGCCTTTAGTATTTTCTACAGAAAAAAGTGGTGAGAGAAACATATCAAAGTATATTGTAGATTAGAAAAAAAATTAATAAACCTTTATATTAGGGCCGGGACTTTAACGCGTTAATTTAGATTAATTAATTACAGAAAAAATAACGCGTTAAATTTTTTAATCGCGTTAAAAAAAAAATTTTTTTCACCGCGGAACGTTTCTCACTGGATGAGTTTCGGCGGACCGATTATACTGGAACATCAACTAGCGTTTTAAAGCATAGACATATATAGGTAGACGCAACATTGGCTGCTGGAAACGAGAAACGCGGCCGCCATCTTAGACCGGTCACCCG
>JAUCMT010000056.1:16085416-16098315 GCA_032357475.1 Enteromius thamalakanensis
TCTCTGTAGTCAAGATGACGGAAATCACTGGAAATCAGGTGTCCCCAACTAAGCAAGCCAGAGGCGACAGCGGCAATTAAGGAACCAAAACCCCATCCTTGTCAGTTTTTCAGTAGGCTATATAAAAGTAAATCGAGTTTAAATGTCAGGAGGTCCAGTCGGGACGAAAGTAACACTTATTACTATTTTCCCACTGTGGTGACTTTCTGTGTGCAGCATCCATAAAAAAAAATTAAAATAAACTAATATATATATATATACACACACACACACACACATTTTAATATTGTTCATACTATTGTTCATAACATTTTTTTGTTAAAATGGATTGACGATGCCAATAAAAATAATATATTACAAACAATTTAAGTTTGTACTGTTGGGTTACTTTTGAAAAATATGATAACATTTAAAAATGAAATTTTGCAAAAAATAAAGAACAAAATATATTTGCTGTTACATATTAACGAAGTCATAGTCAGATGTACTTAATAAACCAAGAGTAACATAAAAAAAATAATAACTGATGGGGTCCAAAGCAACAATTTACGTTCAAAGTCATTTCTACATTTGTACAAAATACCACCTGGTATTGATTGACAACACTTGTGAGTTACTGACAGCAGCAAAAATGTATCTCTGTCCAAAAAATTCTCTTTAAAAATGATTTTTTTTTTGAAAGCGTTACTTTCGTCCTTGCTCTGCCCTATTAATCAAAAACGATCCAATTATTCAGAATCCCAAACGTTTACCCCCATCGAGCCTAATCTGAGAATCAGTCCAGCTTTCCAGACAAGAATCTGATTCACATGATAAACAAAAACAAACAAAAACCGCGTTGTCATCCTCACTTGACAGTCACTTGACACTAATAGCGATAAGATTCGATGGAATTCTAAGGTGCTGGAACTATCATATTATTTGCATATAATTTTTGGAAACCCCTTCTATGTACCTAACACAGAAACCAACTTTGATGGGTCTCTGGCTCATACACCTATAGTTAATTACGATACAATTAGTCACGCACGCACTTGTCGTTCTCCATAATCGACGCCATAATGCAATCAAACCCGACAGACTGCAGCTGTCACCATAGCCGTCATTTGGAAACCGGGAAGGCCCCTCCTATTCGGCAACTTGTACTCTCCGTTCGCTCCGACCTCGAGGCGAAGAATGTCTCAAAGTGATATATCCCCAGTCATGCAGAGGCAAAACGAAAGCGATGCGATCCAGCAGTGACGGAAGTTTAATTCCAATGGACTATGAGCGTTTCAATGACTAAAAGCCAGGAAAGCAATAAAACAACTCTCTACCGGGCTTGTTTTGTCGTGGAAAATCATTAGGAAAACATGCATTTCCATGTGCCAAATTTGAGGCGATTTTGCAGTGACGGCTTCGGTCTGTATGTGATTATGGCTCAAAAATGACCAATGGTAAGTTCACGCAAAGCAAAAAACGAACAAGTGTCCCGGTCAAGGAAACGAGCTGAATAAACGCATTACTCTTACCTTCACGGACTCAGCATTGTTTGAGCCTGACTGCAGGAAAAGCTTGTATTTATAGCTATCATTACTTGGGGATTCCCGGTGATTATAAGCAACAATCAAAACGAAACTCGTAAGTGTTTTACAAGAAAGCGCGTTAATTACGAAAGTGAATGTTCACGAGGGTTTATTCATGTGGAAACTGTCATCCTGAAAGAAAATTTATGTTGATCCTGTTGAATGGCAATGTATTAAGTACGGATAGCCTGGTGTTATGTAAATCCTGCATAGTAGCCTACTTAATGAAATTGTACTATTGTAACTTTTAGCGTCACCCATGTGCACTTTTTGTATTCGCAGCATCGTCTTGATACTTCTGTTTTGATGCTTATTATACTACCTCTTGCGGTTTCCTGTGAAAGTGGCCACAATAAAAACCTGATCACCGAGAATTACCGCAATATCATTGGAATACGACTGAAGCACGTTGTAAGTATTAATACCGCGTGTTAGCCGATTTAAACTGCCCATCTTACCTATGTTGGCCTATTCTCACTGGTCTGTACATTATCAGAGAAATGTATATTAAATTCACACTAAAACTGGCAGGCATATTTGTGCCCTAATTTACCTTTCACTTTCATGATATCATTGGAATATAGCTGATACAGTGAACTATATCTGTTTTGTTCCTTAATAATATGGGTAATAAAATAAGCCAAGTGGTAAAGTTCAAAATTGGCATTTCCACGAACCATAGCTAATAAATACGGTTATATATAACCCACAAAACAACATAATGCTAACATGCTTGGAACACTTGAATAAAAATTAAAAAAATTATTACATGTGGAAATGTATGTGTGTATATATATATATATATATATATATATATATATATATACTGTATATATATATATGTGTGTGTGTGTGTGTGTGTTTTGATTAACTCTATGTGTATATATAGGTAATTATATATCAACTACCAGTTGTATATAATACATTATTTTTATTTTATAATTCATTTATTTGTACTTTCCAGGAGGATATTATTAAACAGCAGAATTCAAACTGCACGGGACGACATGTCAGCATGTCAAAGGAGCCAAGAAATGTAAGAAAAGGGCTATACTCTTTTGTTTCCCAACCCTGTCCCTAAAGGCGCACCATCTGTACATTTTGGATGTCTCATTTAACTCACCAGGGCTGCGTTTTCCAAAAGCATTGTGAGCCTAAGTTGGTTTCAATGGGTCTAAGCTTACGATGCTTTTTGGAATGCAGCCCAGTATATTTCTTGGTTGTGGAATCTCTAACTAACGAGCTTTTGGGTTTATTCAGACGTGTTTAATTAGGAGAAGGTGGAAAATGGGTTGGGACACCCTCAATTAAATAACCCCATATGTTGAAAATTTATGCTAGTCATATTTCACTCTCAAACTGAAAGACAAGCGTTTTTTTTCACATACTTGACAGTCTTTTATACGTAGCAGGAAAGGCACGTCTACTAAAACGTGACACTGTTTGGTTCTTTGACTTTAGTATTTTGCAGATTTGGTTTGGAAATGTTCTGACCTGCCCTTCCCACTCATTTAATTCTCTCATAAAGTTCAGGGTCAACTGGGTTCACGGTACATATTCAGATGGAACTTGTTAGCTAAACAACCCTGCTTGAAAACACAACTGATTTGTTTCTGATCCGCTCGCAGACACAGTCCATCCTCAGAAAAATCTGCAAGGTTAACAGAAAACTCAGTAGAATCGGGAGAGAAGCTGAAAATGTAAATGGACAACTGAAAGAGGCTGTATATAAACTTGCAGAAGAAATAAATGATTCCTTGAAGTGTTGGGGCTATGGAAAGGTAACCGTAACAACCTGTTTCCTTACATTGTTTTCTTCATCATTTTCATTCTTTCAAACCTCTTTTTTGTTTCATTTTTAGGATGAACGGAGAGAGGGGACAAAAAAGCCAATACAGCAGATACGAAAGTGGAAGCTTTGCAGAGTGAAAGACATTCTCGGCAACTTACAGAGACACTTTGAACGATACAATGCGTATCTGTCAGCGTGAGCGTGGGAAGACTTTAGAACAAACCGGTATATAATTCTTGGCCTCCATCCATCTCATAGCCCTATTATAACAAATGAATGTACAGAATATGAAGAAAAAAACTGGACGGACCATGTGCCATTCACACTATTCAGTATTTGACTGAAACAAAGCTTTTTATGGGAAATATGTGCTGAATATAAACATACTTCTTATATAAGAAAGTGTTTCAAAACTTTACTTAAGATTGTTATTTTTGAGTATGGAGGGTGATGCAACTTACTAACTAAAAAGTCGGTTACTAAGCATATATTAATTCTTTAGGCCTCACATGCCGTTTGTTTCTATGGGAAGTGACCCAAGTCTTGCACATTGTCTTAATGCCTTAAACAAAACCAAGGTTAAGTTTTTTTTTTTTTTTCTCGGATGAAATGTAACTAAATGGGTTTCAAATCCAGAGAATTTAGTTAATATTTTCTATATGAGGTTCTTAGTTTTTTTGATTATCAATAGAGACAAATTTTATCATCCTCTTATTATTAAAGCTTACGCTTCTGAAATTGTTTTAAGTAACAACACTCACCAAGACAGTCCTTGCCTTTTTCCATTTACTGTCTTAATTGAAAAGTTTCTATTAGTGAAAAGGTCTTAAACAGCATTTTAATGCAACATCTACACTGACTATCAGACATTTGCTCTAATCAAGCTGCCTGTTATTCTTATACAGTATATATATAAATAACAGGTGGCCTTATATGGTACATTAAATTTCCAGGGTGACTTCCGCTGTATACTGTCTCTGTTAACTTTTCACATATTCACTTCATATATGTTTTAATATATAACAATACAACACTTACTGCAGAATGTTTCACATTAATGTTTTTAAATATATTTTTGTATTGCTATGTAAGATCAAATTTCCAATTTAATTTTTCATTCTTGTGTAACTTAATGCCAGTAGTTGCAAACAAGGGGGTTATAACTGAAATATGGAACAGAAAAAAAAAAAAAAAAAAAATAACTAGAGCTGTCAATCAATGAAAAATTTTAATTAATGCTTTAGTGCATAACTGAATTTATTGTGTATCAGTATTTATTGAGTAAAGCCCCTAAATAAAGATAATGACACTATTGTGAGTAAATCACTGTTTAGGCATAAAAACACTGGGTCAGAATAAACTGGTTACTGTACAAAATTAATGTTAAATTGGCATCCCTAAATAAACAAACACATCAAACAGGACACAATTGTATTTATTCTCCACTTTATTCATGTAGGACAAGTTCAATCCATTTTAACCATTATATCCTTTAACAGCAAAATTGGTCACAATCCCAAAAGCAGATATTCATAAGCTATATTTACTGCCAGAGCAGTAGTAATACAAGCAGAACAAGGTGCAGAGTGATGCTTGAAATGCATATGAGCTTAAGATCAGCTCAAACAGCCCACAACTCCTTGACCTCTATCATCCTGGACCAGCAGTGACAAAGCTTAAAGGCTCAAATGCAAAAAAAAATACCATTGTAAAGCTACTTGTTGTAATGTTGTAATATGGTTGACGCTCCTGAAGGATGTGACATGACATTGCAGTCACCTTTTAAGTTGTGTATGTTGTGTTAATGTATAAATATGCTGGACAGACTAGAATGGATGTGACAGATTGTATGTCTAATAAATACACAGTGACAATTCCTACAAGTAATTTCATGTTCAATACTGTTAAAAACACACAAAACAATCAAGAAAGTAAAAAAACAGTGAAATATAAAAGTGAATTGCTCAGCGAAAGAACCGTTGTCAATGCATTTAACATAGGAAACTTTTTTAAGCTAAAAAAACATCAAAAAAATAATGACACTACGATAAGATTAACATTGGAATAGTTACATTTTGTATGAGTCAAGAGTGATATGGTGCCATTTTAAGGCTTAGATTAATTTAAGTCAATTTAATATATCAATATTTTAACTGTAATGGAGATAATACTACGCGTTTGTAGTAGTAACAATCATATTGCACTTTAATTTTTCTCTCAAAGAAAAAAAACGAAATAAATAAAACTAAGCAGAAGGATGGGATGGGATTCTTCCTATAAAAACAGAAGCAGATTAAATAGTCATACAGCACAAGGATTTGCCAAGTACACTATTTGTTTGGAAAGTAACACTCTGTTTTTGCGGCTACAGTGAGTCAGTCTTACATTTATATGTACTTATCAAATGTACATTCGTTTCACTCCGCACTCGCAGCAGAACTTGGCCCAGTCAACAGGATACTTGGTCCCGCACTCATGACAAAACTTGGTCCCCGTTGTGGAAAAATTTATTTCATTTTCATTTTTCACATCATTCCTTAAAAAGAAAACAAGAAGTGTGAATGAGTCAGTGTGAACTACTTCAAACAAAACAAACCCACTAAAAGACCTTATGTAACTACTGTTGTAGGGAAAAGGGGAAGAAAAGAACTGCGTAGGAGCAGTTGATGGATCACTTGGTCAGTTTCATTTGCATTCATGACCATAGATCCCAAGTCATCCACCCTTCAAAGTGCAGCAGTGCACCAATACCTGCAACTTCACACTGTACCTTGAAATGCAGTTGTCTGCATTCTGGACCTTTTTCTTGTTCATCCCTATACCAGAAGACGGATTTCTCAGCGAGCTTTGTGAAACCACACCTTTGGGTTTCATGTTCCCTCTGCAAACACAAACATAATGAGGATTTTAAAGCTGGAAGAAAATGTCAAATATGGTCAGTGAGCTGGACACTTACTCAGAGGGAGGGCTGGTCAAGCCAGAGGATGTGTTCCGTAATGGAGAGTATCCTGATGAAGTGCTCCTCACTGAACCAGTGGATGAGGTTTTGCTGCTGGGAATACCTGTGGAGGAAGAGAAGAACGTTTTTTTTTTCATCCATTGACAGATTCTTGATTTTTTTTTTGTTTTGTTCTTATTTTAACATTAATTAAAAATTATATAGTCCAAAGAATATTTTACTTTTTTTTTTTTTTTAAAGAAGACCATTGGTGGTGTCATCTCAAGAACCAGTATGCGGCGATGTTATTCTGCCACAGTAATACACTAAAAATGGAGAAGAAGACTTGGAGCATGCATAAACCTTGTACGCTGTATACAAACAGGAAACTGAAGTGGCTAAACATAGGCGCAATCCTGTGGCTTTAATAGCTCTGCTAATGTCCAGCTTTACAAAAGTGGTACTTGACGAAAAAGCAATAAATAAATGACTGATTAAGGATGGAAATAATTGATTAGAATGAATCCATACCTGTGCCAGCACCCTGCCCATAAGCGGAGCGCTGAGGTAGACGAGAAGACACGGAGGACACTGTGGATACAGTAGGAGAGTTTGCCTTCTTTGGTGGAGGAGGTTTATACTGCAGACACATAAAAATGCTGAGTTTATATCCATCCACTTAAGGCATTCTAAACAAACTGTTGCAAATGATTGAGATTTAATTAAGACAACAAAAATCACTTTCTACATTCTACAACATTCAGATCACCACAATCAAGCAGTTAATTGTCTTATTTTTATTCATGACCCTTTAATTTTTAAGTTTACATAGTTTTTCCATAAATAAGCAGTTTAAAGAACAGATGTGGTTGTTATGGGCAGTCCACATGCCACAAAAAAAAAACATTCTTGAATGAATACGAATGTTAATTATTATTTCCAAGCATTTATACCAACAATCGAACAAGGTTTCAGAGTCTTACATAAAACGCAGAATTGATGCGCTATGTATTCCTTGTTGTATTTTCCTGTCAAAATTCATTTGGAATTCATTTGGTTTCTCTTCTTATGTCCTGTTACACATTTGTACTTACACATACCAATTGGTGGGTTGTTACATATGTGTAGTTACACAAAGATTAGAGCTGTAGTTACTATGTGTGGTTACACACTACATGTACAATCTAGTTACTAACAAAGGTATTAAGGACAATATAAAATGGGACCCAATTAGTAGTGACAACTGTCTGTCTGTTACAGAGTTTATTAATAAAAAGCTGCAGATGGATCCCCGTGTCTCTGACCGCTCGTTAAAGTAGATATGCATACAAGGAGCCCTTTAATTAACCACTTAGAATAATCATGGCTGTTAGCAAGACAACCAAACTGGACCTACAAACGTTTGAGTCCAATGTTGTTACTAAATGAAAACCACATAACTTAACGGAAAATGTTTCTAAAATGTTTTTGTTCTGAAGTAGATTGCCCACAACAGCTATTTTTGGATGCAATTTGGCTTTAGTGACAAAATTAAGAGTATATTGTTTGTGTAACCTTCTCCTGAATCAGCAAGTTTAGGGGCTACTTTTAGCCTTTTCAACTGAGTGGTATGGTTTAGCACAGAACAGTTTGCCGAAGCCATGCCACCTAGAAGTTCAAGAATAAAGACATACTAGGATACTTCAAGAGAGAAATTCAAGCTGGATTGAATGAATCGTACAGTAATGTACTGTACTGAACCGTACCGTACCGCTCAGTGAAAACATTAAGCCATTAAGATGTTTTGTAAATACAGCCCATGGATTGGATTCATTTAATGTTAGGGAAAAACAGGAAACACCTGTCTGGCTGTCTGTTTTGCATATGAAAATATTTGTTCTAATGAACAAACAATTTGTTTAACAGCATATCATGTGTCCAGTCACAGGTTACATGAGTGTGAATGTTATGATGTTCATGTCAGAATGTAAAAAAAAAAAAAAGTATCGAAGCAGTGAAATGCATCAAACAGGAGAAATACTCCATATCCTATATGGACAAACAAATTGAGACATTTCACACACACATTAGTAATAACATTGCCTTCCCCAGTTCACAACAGCTTCCACTCTTCTGGAAAGGTTTTAACATGTTTTTGAATATTTCTGGGGGCTGGTAGACCATTTTTAGGTCAGGCACTGATGTTATTTCAGGTAATCCCAATTGTTTTTGACAGGGTTTTATTTGTTATATTTATACAAAGGAGGCGTATGCATCTATTTTTACAGAAGCCGAAGAGATACTTAAGAAATGTGTGCGGCGAGGCTGGAAAAAAATTGCAATGGATGACAAGAACTTGCAGGGTGAGTATCACTGAACTTAAACAGTAAACAGGTCGATCCAAACTCCTCCAGGAGGACGTGGTTCAACACATCATCTCTTGGCACCCAAGATCTTTCCTCGGGTCCAAAACCTTCCCAGTCCACCAAATACTCCAGTATACCACAGCAACATCAAAAATCCACAATCTCCTGGACCTTATAGATGGTTCCTGCATCCAAGATTAAAGGAGGATGGGGTTCTTCTGCTGGGACAGGCTTTGTGGGAAGAGAAACAATATAAGGTTCAATATAAGGTTTCAGCAGTGAGACGTGAAAAGTGGGCTGGATTTTGTACTGTAAAAAAAGCGGCTGGAGGGATAACCAATTGTATAGGGTTAACAAAGAGGTTGGTGGGGAGAATAGGTTGTGGATCTTCATAATCATCTTCCTTTGTGTACAGACAAGATAGCGCATCAGCGTGTACATTCTTGGCACCCGGACAGTAGGAAATTGTGAATTGAAAGCAGGTGAAGAATAATGCCCAACAGGCCTGAAAAGGGAGTCAATCTCTTTGCTTCTCGAAGGTATTGTAAGTTTTTATGGTCTGTGAGTACAATAAACTAATGTACAGCCCCCTCCAGCCAATGTCTCCATTCCCCCAATGCCAATTTGATGGCGAGAAGCTCATGGTTGCTGATGTCATAGATTACCTCCGCCGTGCTGTGCTTCTGGGAGTAGCAAGCAAATGGAAGAAGTTGTAGTGGGTTCCCCTGCAACTCCGGTAGTAGAAGCATCTACTTTCACTACGAAGGGGAGATCAGGATTAGGATGACTCAAGACTTGAGTTGAAGTGAATGCTTCTTTTAGCTTGTGTAAAGCTTGGGAGGCTGCAGGTGTCCAGGACAGAGACTTGGGCTTTCCCTCGAGGAGCGATGTGTGTGGACTTAATAGCATACTGTGGTTCTGAATGAACCAGCGGTAAAAGTTGGAGAATCTGACGAATCTTTGAAGTTCTTTTAACCGTGTGAGGTCGGATCTCCCGCCGGCGGGATCGGGTGGCTTTTTTTCAGATGACAGAGAAAAAAACTGAAACAGCTCTGTCATATATGGTCACACATATAAGAGAAATACAGCATTTAAATCTGTAAAGGGTCTATTTTTTTTGTATACACTCACAATATCAACAAAACATTCTGCTTTTGGTAAATAAAGAAAATTAACAGGGTGCGTTCTCTGCTGTCTCTGTGATGTTCAGATTAAAACACGTCAATAAAATGAGCTGAAATTCCGCGAAAACGTGACTGCATATGTCTACTCTAAAAGAAGTTAGTGCTGTCCAAAACAAATATTCTGTGATAAAGTTATCAGCATGAAAACAACACCATGTTTGTTTTCATGGTAAGAGCTCATTATAGTTAATTCGACCGCGCCCCCGAGCTTCACGCGCTATTGTTATTACAATCATCCACGTGCAAGTCACACGACATGTACACGCCCACAACAGCAGCGTGAGCTCTGCTTAAAAACATAGGTCCCACATTAACCCTCTTACCTCGCCTTCATGTTTGTTAGTCTGATGGCCGAGTATTAAGTGTTTATCCTCCTTGCAAAGAGTTTCCTAGTTCTTTAGTCTTGTCTTTTCCGTGAGTTTTCCCCTGTTTTTTGATGTCCGCCTGATTTCTGGTTTCTGCTGTTTTGCTCTTTGGATACCGTTTTCTGCTCGACTGACCCACACTTTCCCTCAGGATTATTCTTGTGTTTTGCCTCCACTATTCCTGTTTGCTGATTTATTATTGAAATTATCAATGTTGGCAAAGTTGTGATGCCAAACACCTTTTTTCAGGATTCTTTGATGAATCAAAAGTTATAAAGAACAACATTTAAAAATGTAATGAAAATAAAAATGTATTTCAAATAAAAAACTAAATATAACATTTCTGAGCCCAAAGTTTTGAATGTTAGTATAAATTTTTAGAATGGATTTCTATTTAAAATAATTGCTCTTCTTTTTAATGTTTTAATCATTTAAGAATTCAAAAAAATGTTTTTTACAAGTTCCAAAAAAATATTAAGCAGCATAACAGTTTTTGGCACTGATAAATCAGCACATAAGAATGATTTCTGAAGGATCAGTTTAAATAAACCACATCAAATGATCCCGTGAAAAAAACAGGAGACACATTATCTGTGTACTTTCCGGAATTTCTGTGTGAAAGAGGCTACTGAGTTCAACCAACACAGCAGAGAAACTCCCCTGCTAATGTCTGTAAACAGGATGGTCAGAGTAGGAGGACATCCACTGAAAGGGAGGATGATGAAGATTTAGCAGAGATCTGCCACATGGTTCTTGAAGTCCTCAATAATTATATATCAGAGAAGCACAGCTAGACCGACAGACACCAGGTTGCCTCAGCCTGACCAGGTTGGCAGCTGAAGTAAAATATTGCAGATCACAGCCAGTGCGGTCAAATCTGTTGACTGCCTTTCATTATTATTATAAGGATACCCTTCTAAAGAGGATAGTATGATCTGCTCCATGTGATTGCATCTCTGCACCAAATACAAAATCAGTCAGACTGTAAGCATTGCAGCGGTGCCCGTGCCAACGCAAAACCAGACCTAACATGCCCCAATTGTAAGCATAAACTGCCTGAAATGTTCCCTTTAGCCAAGTTTTGCCATGTGGCTAAAGCCACAAAGGAAGAACAGATCGTAACATGCATTCAAACAAAATGTCTACAGCATTGATTAAACTACATACTGTATACTTTATGAGTGCTGTTTGTGATTCAACAATGTATACAACCTTACGGTATACTGTATGTAGGAAGGCATTGGTCATTGTTCAGTATTGCTGGGCCTCTATATATTTAGTACAAAATTTAGGTTAATCTTAAATTGGAAAAACCTCATGCCTATCAGGTGCCATACCATGGCCACCTCTGAAGGCACAAGCCAAACAAAATGCTAAAAAAAGCACCAATTTGCGTATCCCTGTTTCTCAGGAAGGATTAAAATTTTCTATAAAAGAAAAAAAGGGTCTCTATGTGTGCAAATTTTTATTCCGATGAGAAACAAAGTTCTGCAAGAGTTTGATTTGAAGAGTTTGGAAACAGGAACAGGAACAATGACCACAAGCTGTGTAATTATGCAAACATGAACATATATCTGCTTTTTGGTATCAAAAACTTACTTGGTAACACTGTCAACACTTGGCAACATAACATGAACTAAAAATTAACAATACTTCTACAACATTTAGAAATCTTAGTTCATGTTAATTTCAGCATTTACTAATGCATCATTAAAACCTTTTGTTAAAAAAACATTATTAAAAGTTGTTTTTGTTAACATTAGTTAATGTACTGTAAACTAACATGAAGTAAAACTATATATGTATATAATTTTATTATATTAACTAATCGTAACAAAGATAATAAAATACTATAATAAATGTATTGTTCATTGTTTGTTCATGTTAGTTAAAACATTAATGTTAACAAATGGCACCTTGTTGTAAGGTGTTAACAATTATTTGGATATACAATAAATATTAGAATACAAGCCTCTGTTAAATGAACTGATGAACAGTTTTACCATTTTTGAATAAATTTAGCCAATCTTGTGAGCACTTTTAGCTGTAGCTTAGCATAGATCATTGAATCCAATTAGACTGTTAGCATCACGCTCAAAAATGACCCAAGAGTTTGGACATTTTTCCTATTTAAAATTTGACTCTTCTGTAGTTACATGGTGTACTGATACCAACTGAAAATGAAAAATTGAAAAGGAACTATACTCTCATTCCAGAAGAGATGTAAATTCTAGAGTTTTAAATGTTGATGGTAAATAGTCATTTTTGAGTGTGATGCTAATGGTCTAATAAGATTCATTGATCTATGCTAAGCCCTGAGATCGACTGAATGGATTAAAAAATGGTAAAACTCAACCGTTCAACATAGTTTTCAAACTCGTTTCGGGTGGAGAGATCAGAGGCAGTTAAAAATGATCTCCGCCTCCAATCATCCAATTATCCTATCAAATCCTCAGCTTCCCTCTATAAATAATCAGAGATCCAATCTTCCTCATCCGCAATCTTAGTATCTGGATTCCAGCAGCATGTCTGACCACAGCAGCTCTTCGGATATCTCTGAATATGAGGACGCAGCGCCTCCTTCGCCCCCCGCCACCACCTCTAACGCTCCTCCGGCCTGCTCTCCCAGAAAGACCGCGGCTTCATCTAGAGGCCACAAACTTCCAAACTAACGATGCCTTCGCTGTTACAGGCCCTGTCGAAAGCGGGA
>JAUCMT010000056.1:16122854-16147376 GCA_032357475.1 Enteromius thamalakanensis
AGATAGATAGATAGATAGATAGATAGATAGATAGATAGATAGATAGATAGATAGATAGATAGATAGATAGATAGACGGGGGTGAGACAGAGACTGATGTGGGCGAATGAATAGATAGACAGAGACACAAGGAGACACATAAATTGATAGATGGACAAAGAAGTAAAGATGGATAAACTGATTAATGGATAGATAGACAGATAAACATAGATGGACAGGCGAACAGACTCACGGACGGTCGGAAAGATAGAAAGAAAAGAAAGAAAAAAGGTATAGAGCAATTAAATGTGGGCTCAGCTGTGAGCAGGCTCTGTTCAGATGACAGTAAATTGAAGAAAATACAGAATTGAAGTGGGTTTGACGGCTCTTGAACGGCTTGCAGAGACTGTTTGGGCTCACAGGCACGAGGACTGACGTGCATCTTCACTCGCCCTGATCATCAATCCTAATGACACACATCAGCATCCCTCATGTGTGTTTAGGAGTCGCACTTTCACCAAAACACACCAGCAGCTCCATGAGTCTAACAGGGTCTACGTCTCACCTCACAAATGTCTCATATTTTTTATTTGGGTTAAAAAGCTAAACTAAGGCACAAGCTTAAAACCTAATTAATGCTCAGTGCAGAGATCATTAGCACACTGCATTCCAGAAGAGAAAAGTTCCGATTTGGGTGCTCGTGTTTTGCTAATTCCCTCTTGACAGTGCGGTGGCACTTGTGCTTAGGAATGTGGAGAAGATTACACATTGCTTTTAATTATGGCAGCTCGTTTGCATATCTTTCTAAATCATAATATATGGTAATGAGCATTTTCCTTGCATTGAGAGTCCCAGGCAGCAAATGTGCCCTAAAAATGTCTGTAAATATTAGTTTTCCTGTCAGCTCAAAGAAATTCTCTTCAAATGGTTTTAAATAGCATCACTTCTATTTATTCTCCAGAAGAAATTTAAATGCACTGCAATTAAAATAAACATTAATTAGCATGCGAGGTCTTAAACATCCTGAAACTTTCGTAAGAGAGACATACAAATCAGTTACAGTTCTGAAATCTGACACAGGGTTTTTAGTGAAGGCTGCCCTGTTCTCGGAAAAGTAGAAAATATTTTACTAAAAATAATGGAGTGGTGAGAGACTTGGCAAATAGGATAATTACCTTTCACTATTAATACCATTAATTATTTATATACCAAACTCTATTATGAAAATGCATGTTTATGTAAAAGTCAGTAAGCAAAATGAACCAGTAGTCAAATTTTTGCAAGCACACATTTCACTTCACAAGGTATTAATTGATGGACTGGAATCCATAAATTAATGTTGTGTATAATTGCGATCGTTTATTTTCCGACGGCACCCATTCAGGATGCATTGGTGAGCAAGTGATGTAATTTCTCCAAATCTGTTTCAAAGAAGAAAAATAAAAACTCGCATATGTATAAGATGGCATGAGGATGAGTACATTTTCAGCAACTTATTTATTTATTTTTGAGTGGAGGTTACTGTTCCTTTACGTGTGCATGAGATCTAACAAAATCCATCTGTGCACAAATCTTAACAACCTGATTGTAACGTTTTAATCAGCTTTTTATTTTATTTCCATACAATGAAAGATTGCAGTCCCTATATATTAATGTACTTTTATTATATTGAGAATATCAATATAAAAGTCCTTTAAACCTTCTCCTTCTGAGTTCCAAGAAAAAAAAAAAGTCATACAGATGAGTAAATAATGACAGAACTTAAAAAGGCACACAAGATCTCATGTTTCCACCCTGCTCTTAATAGAAGCAACCTAATAGAAGAAAAATGCACTTATGCTAAATACCAAGCCTGAATCCATCTGAAAACATCTTGTAGATATTGAAATCACTTTGTGCCTCTCCATAGAGCGCACATCTTTTATTGAGCCTTACATGCAAAGCTTATTTGATCCTCTCAATGAGTCCAGCATCAGAAAACATACTTAGACCCTCATAAATTATTTGATTCTCTAAAGGGCTTAAAAGCTGAGAAAGCCTCAGTTGAGGTACGATTCAAAGAAACCAGACGATCGGCAGATAGATGCTCCTTATTATGCGTATCAAGTGCGTCAAACTCTGAAAGACGCTCTCAGTCTGAAGATGCAGCAGAAGACATTTGTGCTCTACGGGCAAGACAATGTGTTGACCCATAAACAAAGCAAGCGATCAGATGGAAGCACTTGTGTGGAGCAATAGCAGGGCTTTTAAACAGGACCATAATCTGTATCTGACCGAAGGGAAGAGTGAGGGAGGTTTTAATTTACTCCGGTACATGAGAGGAGGAAGCTGCCCGAGCACATCAGAATGTGATTTTACACTCAAGTACACTCTGGACTCCTGCTTTTTATGTTTTTTTTTTTCTCTTCTTCAAACAGAAGTGATAGAACAGAGTGGCCCTCTTGTTCTCTGTGGTGCTGTGAATCTATCTGTTCAGACATTGTAAGTAAAAGCAATGAATTATGGGAAGGAGAGAATGAGGAGGAGGAAAAAATAAGAGGACTGGTTAATACCCCCCTGGTTAATGCACATATGGTCATATGATACCAAAAAAAAAAAAAATTATTATTATTATTAATTTAGATATATATTTTTAAATCAGTGATCAAGATGTGTACACTTACATGTAGGTGCAGGAAAAATAATCTATTACTTTTCCATCTAGATGTTAATAGACATAGTTTTTCTAAGAACTCTCACTTAATGTTCCACTCAAGACCATATGGAAAACATTGTTTACATTTTTCTCGAAACACCTGAGAGGATCTCGCAACTGGAACTGCATTAATGAATTCATGACTTTCTGTAGGGCCCTAATAGATGTACAACTGGGAAGAAAAGCAGTAAGTGCAGAAAATATCAGCTGAACACACTTCATCATTACCAGCGCCCTCACCTTATTTCAGTAATCTTGCACGTTTGATTGGATGGCGCATATTACCTTACCTAAAGACTTATCCACTGTGTCAGCGCTGACCCACTCGTGCATCTTTAAAATGTGGTACATATGTACACAAAGAGTCATCTGCTGGTTTCTGTTAGCAGTGCTACAACATAAGGAAGGACCTATGAGCTGTGTCAGCCCATGAAGAGCCCTGCTGTTTATTTCAGTGCACTCAGAGCCTGTTGAGCCTCTGCTGTAGCGTGGAGGAGAACATTGATTTTACTGTCAGGCAAAAGCACTTACTTCCGGTGCCAGGTAGACCTATAAACTGGAGTAAGAGAAGTTATCTGCTCTGAAGCTGTTGGTCTGGAGCTGAATGAACACAGTGAATAGACAGAAGTCAGCCGAGGTGCTTTTGTCTGCCACAGTTATGGCTAATAATAATAGTTTTTGTTATTGCTGATACATATTTATTGATATGTATTTAGGGTTTGATAAAGGGTTAGTTTACCTAAAAATGTAATTTACTCACCCTAATGCCGTTTTACTTTTTTTCTGGATCTGGGATCACTTCAGTTGTGTTGCTGTCTATGGAGGAACAGCAATTTCACCAGAAATATCTTAATTTATGTCACAAAGATGAATATTTTATGCATTTGGAACGATATGAGGGTGAGTAATTAATAACAGAATTTTCATTTTGGGGTGAACTAACCCTTTAATATATTTTTCTTGATTCGTATTAAAATGTATTATTTCTAAAAACTGTGATTTTTTTTTATTTTCTCTGGCTTTTGACAGTATAATAAAATATTTTTTAAATAAATGCATTATGTATTATCTGGTGTGCATTGTTCATATAATACTTTAAGATACAGTATAACAAATATTCATATGTATTCATTTGCCATTTGGGTTCTTTCCCAGAGAATAAAATGTGTGCCTTGAATGCAACATAGGTCGCTTTGGATAAAAGAGATGGCTAAATATGTATATTTAAATATATATTTTGTTCATTTCCCCACACCTGTACCAAATGATTCAGAGCTTTAGCCATATTGTAATGCTCTATAATGAAGCTAGAGAGAGATGAAGGCCAGTTTATATGTTTGTGTGTGTGTGTGTGTATCTGTGCGTGTCAAGGCCAAGCTCATTAAGGGCCAGCAAGCCTGTGTTGTAAAGGTCTGGTCACAGCTTGGCCATGGCACTGCTATCTCTCAGCAGATTGTGTGTGCTAGACCACACTTTTTTAAAAAGTGGATCTGTTAATAAGCCAAGCACTTCATCAGCCTGCCTGAGGCTATAATGGTGTCCCACCAACACACTGCTTTCATTTTCGCCTTTCATCAAACACGCTTACCTTCCCCCTTTCTGCTTCTCTCCCTCCTCCCACTACTTTCCATTTCAAATGGGCAAAGAAACAAACCTTGGACCCTTTTGGTCTGAAAACCAGCATATTTTTAAAAACACCTCAACTCATCACACCAGCAGATGAAATCTCAGCTGGGAACTTAGGAAAGTGCAAAAACACACACATGTATTAATATATATAGCATATATGAGTAGTTGACATTAAATAGAAATGGTGACGTGTTAAAAAACGCGAATAAGTTAACACGCAAATAACATGAGAAAAGTATATATATATATATATATATATATATATATATATATACAGACAGTATAACGTCTAGTGGTTTAAAATACCTAATTTATTCAAAGACTGCACTATAAATGAATATACCCATATTATTACATTGTCCATGTATGATCCATCAATGCAAATAGTTTAAAACAAAGCGGATTCAACAGTTCCTGAACGAATCAAATGTTTTAAACAAATCAATTTAGTTTGTGATTCTGTGACTCAATCATAAAGACAGTCACCTACTAGCTCAACAATGCAACTTGCACAACTTCATAATATTCACTAAGACACAGAACCTGTCTCAACCAATTAAAATCAAGGACTTTATAAATAGCATAATGTGTAATGTGATCTGTGAAACAACTGGACTTGTGAGTTGTCATTTCACACATAAATAAATAATAACGAACACTTTCTTCACAACATTCTTCTTATTTTACATGTTTTACAGAGACATTTTGATGAGTTTGCCCCAGTGAACCCAGAAGGTGAAAACCTAAGATCCATCTTCTCTTGTGATTGGACTACATACAGTAATGACGGTTAACTTATACTTCCACTTGGGAGTCCAAAGAGACCCTGTCAGTCCCTCTAATGCAGCACTCTATCAGAGGCCAAACACCACATCAACAATCAGTTTGTGTGTGTGTGTGTTTGTGTGTGTAACCTCAATCATTGCATTAATTACTTTAAAAGAGAGCTCCACAATATAATAACTGAGTCAGTGGGCCTGAAGGATCATAAAGCTCTTATCACTCTACATTTAGACTTAATTATTAATGTTATACACCATCTAAGTGAAACAATTAAAATAATACGGCCACAAAATGGGCTGGCTGGGAGGCATAATGAAAACATCATGCTTATAAGGGGTGGCTTGGATATCCAATTTCAGAGACAAGAAAGTCCTCTAATGAAAAAGAGAACCTCTAAAGCTTATTAATTGTGCCGGAATATGATGTTTAATTGAGAACAAGGCTGTACCGGAAAGAAAGGCCATTATGAAGTTTTATAAGTAACATTGCTTTGATGGTTCATTTTAAAAAAGGCTACATGGATGTTAAAGAACAGAAGGCACACTGGGATTCCTGTAATCAAAACTATACAGTATCTAAAAAAAAATTACATTGTTCATGTTTTATGGAAAAATACATGTATTTTCATCAACATCTATACAATTAATTTATTATACTATTAAATATAGTTAATAATAATAATAATAATAATAATAATAATGCATTATTCTTTTTTAAAAAGTTTTTAATTAATTAATTTTATTTTACATTTCCATACATACAGTATACCCTCCAAAAACTATAATCTAAAATAAAAACACTTCTTTATGAATCATTATTTATATAAATTATACATTAAGTTTACATTAATAATAACGTATATATGTACTGTATATATATACATATATATATATAGAGAGAGAGAGAGAGAGAGAGAGAAAGAGAGAGTCACACACACACATACAGCTATTCATTTATATAAAAAGTATACAAAAATGCTTGATAAAGTAATTATACAGTAAATACAGTATATAGTACATAAGAGTGAGGAAAGTATACCTTTGCATTGTGATTGATATACCAATCTAAACAGACTTGTACAATTACATAGCTACAAATCTCTCTTTATCTGAACACAGGTGCCGCTACGTCAGGCCACACGGGTCAAAGGGCACAGCAGCAGAGCTCCACAAAAAGAAAAAAGAGCTTCTAACTTGCACAACTGATGCACAACTCCGAAATGAAGTGAGTCTTTAACAGTCAATGCTCCCAAGTAGAAAATAAGGTCAAGTTAAGTTTAAGTGTGTCATGCTTAACCGGTTGCTCCCTCAGAGCTGAGTCAGTGTGAGTAAGCACCGAATTGAGTCAGTGTGACTCCCGGGGCTCCCCAAGGGCCCGGGTCAGGCCTGAGCACTGAAGCACAGCCGTCTACACAAAGCTAATATCAGCCTCAGTTAAGGACCTGTGAGAGCCGGTTTCATTACAGCTTGACTTGGTCGGTGTTTAGAGGCCTCCTGCTCTTTGTCAGGTATTATTGGAGAAGGCAGCCTACACCGTGCGCAAGACACTCAATGAATAGATCATTATTGATTTTACCTAAAAGGCACGCTGAATGAAATCAGTCTCTCTAGCATCTCCACTTGCCCCCACCTCTCCACATCGTTCAGCCTTCAGGCCCACGAGAACTCCCTCCAGCCCGCGAGCCGGCCGTCTCTTCACAGGCCCACCACTGAACACGCAAAATATCCCCGTATCGATCACTGGCCCCAAAGGTCAGCTCTTGAGCATTCACTGTGAACGCTTCAACAATCCAGTTAGGCGGTGTGCTCTCAGGCTTGTGAAGCGGCCATTTTGTTTCGAGTGCGGTAATCCCTCACACACACAAACGCGAACATAAAAGCGTGTGTACGAAAGGTTGAATGCCTTTCTCGTTTCCCCCGGCCCCAACTTTGAACCGGTTTGTCTTTGTCCTCTCTCTGAGGGGTCCGCTCGACTCTATTTTCATGCATGTGCACTTTTCGTTGACAACAAAGAGCCGATTTCGATGGGGGCGGCACAGCTGGAGAATTGCAATCTAAAAATCACAGCTGGCTCTCAGTGGGCGACTGGCCATCCCAGCATCCCTTCTACATTTACAGTGTGCTGTGGCTAAACAGGCTTGGATACCCGGTCTGGGACGAATTGGAAAGCACAATGGTAATAAGGTTGGCCCCCCTGCGAACCAGACCCGATCACTCGAGCTGAGGAAGTGGGCTGCGGCGAGGACACTTGTGATTGTTTGCATGTGTTCGTATTTTGATTTTCATGTTTATGTATTTGTCCCGACACCTCGTACAAGTTGCCCACACTTGGATGTCAAGGAGATGGCTTGGATAATAAAAGCAAATGACTCTCGAAAAAAAATAAAAAGAGGAACCAAAACATGTCCTTGCTTCTGTTTCATCATCACACGACTGTTGTTTGCTGAAATTCCCATCTGCTGGTGACGCCCCGCTGTCTTTGCTTACGCCGCCGCACAGTTTCTAAATCACCGACTTGACTATTTGTCAACCTCAGTACGACATGCTGTGGTTTTAAAAAATTCATGCAGTCTAATTTATGCTAATATGCTGCCTATTTAAGTACCAGTAACTGGCTGTTGGAGCTAAAGAGAGAAAACTGGAGGAGGGAGCGGTTTGTCTGCATTCTCCAGGTTTAGATGATCAAAGCGTATAATGATCAGGCCGCGACCGAGCCAAAACCACATGGAGCGCTCTGTGTTTACGTTCCTGTTGATGTAGCAATGCCGTGTGGCTCAAACCAAGCTTCAGT
The DNA here is from genome assembly GCA_032357475.1 of Enteromius thamalakanensis. NCBI lineage: Eukaryota > Metazoa > Chordata > Actinopteri > Cypriniformes > Cyprinidae > Enteromius > Enteromius thamalakanensis. The sequence goes on from JAUCMT010000056.1 coordinate 16,130,730, forward strand.
TTGCTTGCGCTGCATTGGCTGATTTAGTTCAGAGAAAAAAAAACAAGTGTAACGCACAGTTTGGTAATCTAACTCTATACTTTGCTTTAAATTTTTATATGATGTCAGTTTTAATTGGGACCTATGGCTTGTAGAAACAGTCATACACAGTGTATAAGAGGTGCTGCTGCTTCACTGCTTCACTCTATAGATTCACAAAAAGCTTGATGGAAAGGAGTCTGTCTATTGACACATTCAACAAATGGTTAAACAATAGTAAATCATTCAGAGCTATAGCAGGCTTGATTTTCTCGAAATCTAATGTGCATCAGCAGGGGAACCAGGTTTCATTCCAAACGGTTATTAATTTTTAAAGAAGTTATTATTTTATGTTCATAAAAAGATATTGGGAAGAACATATTGATTAAAAAAGTGTATAGAGTAGTCTAAGCATGTTTTCGGATGAGTTAGTCAAGCAATGCATAGCAAAACAAGCTTTGCATTGAAACAATATATTTGTGCCCACTTTATGCACGTACACTGTAAAACAGGCCTAAACCTAATATTGTTGGCAACATAAATATTAGGTGAAAAAAATATTGAGTCATTTTAATATAAAGTCACATTCTCGTGTTTATTTAAATATTTATTTATATGATTATATAAATATGTTGAATTAAATTGTTGTTAAAAATGTATTGTCTTCCACCATTATGTGTTATGATAAACGATCTGCGTGCATTTTCTTTTCAGTTAATTTTTTTAGTTACTTTTACTTTTATCATTGTTATTATTGTCTGTTTTTTTTGGGGAAATTTTCTGTTTTGATCCTGGTTTGTAATATTGCTTGTGTGCTACTCACTGGTTGCTGATTGATGTGAAAGTAAATAAAATAATAATAAAAAATTAAAATAAATAAAAAAACAATATATATATATATATAATTAAATTGCCTTGCCAACTAACTGAAAAATAATTTGGAGCTAGTTTAATAAAGTGAAACACTGAAATAGGATTTTTTTACTTTAAAAAAAAAAATTATACAAATGAATAAAAACAACAAAATTACTCTAATTAAAACTTAAATTAAAATAATGACAGCAGATCATTTAAAATATTAATACTATAAAGTAAACTACACTAATGTTTAGATTCTGGTAAATATAAATGAGAACAAATCAGAACATTTTTGTTTACTTACAGTGTTTAGTTCACTTATATATATATATATATAAATATATATATATATATATATATATATACATGTCTTTTAAATATTTTTTAGTATGAACAGAACAAATTAGGTGACTAAATTGCAGAACTGGTGAGTTTGGATAATGCTTGCTATTTGCTATATGGTTTAGAAAGCTTGTGAACAGCTTGCAGGGAGTCCATCCCATCTGAGCTGAAACATCTTTGAACACATGCTTGCTGAAAAGACATAATTAGGCTTCAGTGCCTTAAACTGAACCCAACCTAACACTGGTAATATAAGTCTTCTCAAATTGAACTCTGCATACAGACCTCCAGTCTGAAGGTTATTTGATTAAAGCTTTTAGCTCAGACTTCTGAATCACATTCATTAAACACTGAAGTAATAAAGAAGATGTCATGTGACCTTTCCTACAGAGGCCACAAACTTACAGTAAGTTGGCAAAAAGACTCATTCTCGTTTGACATTTCCATGCAATCTAGCTTCTGGTTTGAATCACTTCATTCCACCGCCTCTGCACCGGCTCCGTCCACACGCCAAGAGAATGAAATCGACATGCCCCCACATGACCTCCGAGGGAAGCAAAGTACAGCAAGGGAATTTATACAGTGCGAGCAAAAATCATGACTCAAGTTCTGTGCGGACAGCAAGGGGCTTTCCTTCAGCTCACTATTCCTCCCTCAGGTCTATTTTGCTCTCCAACAGCATCTTGTGAGTTTCTTTTGAGGTTTTTACAATGAATCTGCACGTTTTTGTGGCTCAAATATACCGAACCAACTGTCTCCACAAAAGGACATTTGACCCCTGATTGGTGGAACTTTTGAAATACTGTTATCCTTAACACACAACCTCATTCAGGCCTGAGCTTAGACCTGTAACATGAGTGTATTGATTCTCAATTCTTCCAGCCGTGCGGGAAAAGCATTATTCCAGTTCTGCTTGACTGTGCCTAAGACAGAAGGTAAACAGGGACTCTCCGTTAGCCAGAGACCAACAGTAATGTGCTGATTAAGACGAGGGGGGTCCCGCTAAGGCCAGACAGTGACATTTGACCACGGCCTCCGTCTGAGACTAATCAATCACGTCATTATATTCGTCCAGGTTGAGGAATTCTCTAGCATGGTTGAAGGTTTTTGTGGTGTCCTCCTGTGAAGATGGCTTTCATTTTAACGCCATAGGGAAAGATGGATATTATCTTTTCGAGTAAATGCTTCCAAATGCAGAGTTATGATGTTAAGTTAATTATTATGTGCTGAATATAGCAATTACAACAGAATTTATTCTTATTTCTGCATCACATGAATTAAGCAAATGGGTTCAATACAACAGATTTAAGCAAAGCAAATTTAACTCAGTAGATTCTGATTCAACAATGATAATATCCTATTCTCATTTTTTTTTTTTTCAATTTTGAGAGTGAAACTACCATTTACTATATGTTCAAAATAGCATTTCTAATAAAAAAGCATTTCTAGCATTTTTTATAAGTGGCTCATTTACCTAAATTATGATATGCTTTAGGTAACTGAGTTCGATAAAACAGAAGCAATTTTAACTTTAAGGACTAATCAACCTATGTTAGTGTATATGCTTTACTTAAATAAATACTTTTACGTCCATAACAGTACATCTAATTCTACACTTCCATTCAAAATCTGGGGTTGTGAACCTTTTTTATGTTTTGAAGGTCTTGCTTGCTTAACATTGTTGCATTTTGTTAACCCAAAAATACAAAAAAAGAATTTTTTTTTGTATATCCTATATTATAAATATTGTTAAAATTTGAAATTAACATGGTCCTTTAAAACACAATCCTTAAAAAAATGTGCACAAAGTAACAGCATTTTTTTTTGTAACAATTGTAAATGATTTACTGTCACTTTTGATTGCTTGCACAATTAAAAACAGTGACTAATGGCAGGTTATGGAGGTACAGAACAAAAAAGTAAAAAAAAAACTAAAAACAAATAATAGTGTTGATATTATGGACAACCCTTCCGACAGGGAAATCTGCTTGGTTCAAAATCCTGTTAAGTATATATTATGCAAAACTTATGTTTTCAGTGCACTGGAATCATGTTGCTTTCCGCAAGGTTAGGACACACTGTAACAATTCTTCTTTTAAACTTAAGAAGATATTAAATCTACAGCTAATAAAATGTGGCCAGTTTCACAATATTACTTTGTCAATAAAAACACAATCGTTTCTTAACCTTCCCAGAGGTAAACAACATTTTTTCATGTTGGTTCCCTGAAAATACCAAGTCAATAATCAAGTTTATCTCAGAGCTGATGGGTTCAAATGAGCACTTAAAGAACGTCTCTTCATTTTGTGGATTCAGTCGCCTTATTAATTCAAATCTGACTTTGAATGCCTGCATGTAGCCGGGATAATTATTAGCAGGGGAAGATCAAAGGAAGCATATTATAGTCCTTCTTCAATTTTTTTTTCTTTTTTTGCTGATGTGTGTGATGTGCCTCCACTTTGATGTTGTAAGCTGTTTCATTTAATGTAGAGAGGATAAAAATACTACACCATGTAATCTGGCATTTATCCTGGGAGAGCAGAATTCCAAAATGTGACACATGTCAAGAGGCTGGAAAAAAGGAACAAGGAGGGGATAGAACTTGAAAGAATGAGTGTGTTTCGTCCCAAATAACTGACCCCCCATCTATGAACGCATCATCAAATACACAGTGCTTGAAGGGGGATTCAGCTTTTCATTAAAATAATAAATAAACAAATGCTCTATTGACCTGGTGAAGATAATTAACAGGAATGATGGGCAGCATCGCCAGTGGGATTTTTTAGCTTTTGAGGGTGAGACTATAATTTACCTTTTTATTTTTAACTATTAGACTATTAGTTGGTCAAACTAGCTCTTAAGACACTGTCTTAACGTGGAGGCTAAGTTTATGCTGCTGGCCCCTGAAGTGTGCGTTAGTGTTGCCAAGTCTTCAGTTTTCCCTCTGAATTGGGCTAATTTAACCCTCTGGGGTCCGAGGTGATTTTGGGGCCCTTGAAATGTTTTGACATGCTCTGATATTTGTGGTCTTTTCAGCTACTTATAACAAACTATTGATCAACATGTGTTTTTCTTGTAATTATTACAAACTGTTCTACATTAATAATACGTGACCAAAATGAATGTACATGTTTGCATTTCTTAGGAAAAAAATCTTATGCGTTAGTAAGTTTTGTAAAAATAAAAGTAGCTGAAATAAGGCCATGACACCCATACTGAATAGTAATGCACAATACTGTGAGTAACCAGTCTTTTAGGCTAGAATATTTAATTCAGAATGATGTGGAATTCATTCCACTTACTTTTTCAGAGAAAAAAATATAGTGTTTTAAATTTTTAAAGAAAATGTTTTGTGACTGAAAGCCTGTATGCGAGGGTGTGAGAATGGCCATTAATATTCAGTGATTCTCACCTGAAGAGACAAAGACCCCTCCCCTAATGGCCCATTAGTGACAGTGACTGGGCAGGTAAGAAAAGAATGTTTTTAAAAATGATTTATATTTTATTTACAACACAATATAATTAAAATATACAAAAATAAGGTCAAAGACACATTATTGAGCACACTGTTCTAACTACAGAGATGTGAACAGACTTTGAGTCAATCCTGAAAACAGATTCTGTTCAACAAGTAAAATCTCTACATAATACCTGACTTGGAACAGCACTCTTAGAGAAAAACAGCTGGAAGAGACTCAGTTTGAGGAGACAGGACCCTGTTGCTGCGGATTGTTTGTATGATATATAACATGACAACATGATATTTAGCCCCTAAAACACAAATTTCGAATTCCCAAAACGTGTATTTTACCCCTCGGAATGCAATTTTTATAGAGTGACCCCGAAACGCAAATGGGCTAGTTATGAGTATCAATTCTGTTGGTTTTGTTTACGAAACCTGGCAACCCTTATGTGAGTTCAGTTTTTGTTGAAACCATGACATCTTGACAACACGACGAATATAGTATATATAACAATATAAGTTTGTGTGGGAAATATAAAATAGATTCTCCATTTAAGAGACCATTTAAAATAAAATAAAATAAAATAAATAACCAGTATGAAAACATGATTTGCGAATTTGTTGGTTAAAAATGATAGCAGGGTGGAGGAACATTATCAGTTTTAGAGAGCATTTAACTGGCCAAAAATCCAACCCAGTCGCACGGCTGGTCGTGACAATATCACGAAATTAGCATGAAATCTAATGAAAATTAGCATGAAACCCTGACACAAATATTTCATTATATTCGTAACTCCAGCACGAACGTAAATCTACGATTCAACTGGATTCACGAAAGTCGAGTAAGAATCGTGTCAGTACCACGAAAAAAAAAAGTGCGACTGGGCTGCAAAAATCTGTGTAGTGCAGGATGACTCATCGCTTGTTTTTTTCCATTTTCATTTTAATGATTGTACTTTTTTGCATGTCTGCTGAAAGTAAATGTTGGAAACACTAGCTAATAGATACAATGAAAATGCAGCAAAAATTTCTCATCTTTAAAAAAAGAGTAGCAAGCAGTATAGAGTGTGCGTTATGCAGCAAGATGAACGTTCTGAATGTGTCTGTGATAAAACGAGAGAGAAAAAGAAAAAGGAATACAGACGAGTACTTGTATGTTGATATGAACCCCCTCCCTGCCAAAAGTATTGATTTTAGTGTGTGTGTGTAAAGGGAACGAGCACATGTGAGTGAGAGACAATTGAGAAAAATGACTCCATATATGAATATAAACAGGGGAAAAAAATAGGTGTTAAAAACAGAGTAGTACTGATTTTGTATACATCCAAGAAAGATACATTTGTTCAATTATGAACTTGCGTGCATGTGTGCTCTGCAGACAGATAGAGGGATATACTGCGTGTGTATAAAGTGTGTGTGTGTTAATGATATATCTTCGTTGGTCGGGCCTGTGCTTCCAATTTGGAGGCTGTCAGAGTTCAGGGTGATGGAGTGTCAGAGCTGGAAGCTTGATGCATGTGGAAAGGGCAGGTTCTATAGGGGCCCGGCAGTGCCTCTGTCATCAGACACACAAACACACACGCGGCGAAATGTCACGCACAAATATGCACTCAACCCCACACACTGTCAGGGCACAGCGCGTGCACACGGAGGGGCCCACACGAGCATTACCCCCTCCCCCCAGTTTCATGTATTTCATATGTGTCTGAAGCCAAAAAGCGTCAGAAATGACTGGGAATTATTATCCGGCAAACCTTCCACGAAATAGAATAAAACAGCAGCGGCGGCCCAGCGAGAGCTGAATTCAAACCGTCAGAAGCGGCTCTGTGTACCTGCTCAACCACCATGAGGAGCCTCATTAACAACATGCAAAGTGAACTCATTCAGAGGCTGAGAAGACGAACCCAGCTGTCACTGAAGATGACTGCTTTAATTGTCTAGGGAGGGGGCGGCGAAGGGGAATGAAAACCGAATGAGGTGTTGTTCGCTAATTGAAAGATTTCTCCTCATATTCCAGGTTCCTTGTGACAGATGCCCGAGGAGCCATTGAGGAGACGGGAGCTGACTTCATTGTGAGCTGATGAAAGAGACAGACCTTGGCCTCCCAGAAGGAGTTATTCTCCAAGGCGACTTGAAGAGGGATAATACCGCACAGGTGTGACAGCCCGTCAGAAACACGACGCGTGCATTTACACACACAAATACACAAATGAGAGACAAAACTGGCAAAGGACAGAGCTGCACTGGGCACCAGTACCGCTTTGATACCGCTGCCCGGGAAAAGTGTGGATGATGTTTGGAACATCTTAATAGTTCCTCAAAACACAGTTGTGTTCAAATACGGTGCTACTAAGGTGCAGTTGTATGCTTTTTCTGTAGACTCACAATAAAAGGGTTACTCTGGAGCAAACTTAAGAGCAACTTTTTTGTTTTACACATCCTTATGGCCCTTATCACAGTACTGTGGTTGTATTGTGGTCCAGCGATGATGTGAGATACTACTGTCATAGTGTTATTTGGGTGCTTCTTTAACTTTTTAGAACCCTTTGAAAAGCGTTTTAGAAAATACTCTCAATTCTTCAATTGGTTTTGATGAATAATGGTTATTAAATATATAATATGAGTATTCTGCATTTAATAAATAATTCTGTATTTTTTATTATTAATTTGTAATTTTTTTTTAAAAGCCATGATATATTTAACCACAGTATAATTTCTATAAAATTTCAAATGATGTTCACATGTACGCTTTTTTTATTTAATTACATTATATGAAAAATACATTATATAAAATATATATTATACAAATTATATAAAAATATCTGTATAACTTATGTACTATTCTTTCTTTATTTCACATTAGATTATTTACATATTTTTAACACATAGCAATTTGTAATCATTCATATTTTCCATGTTTTCAGACTGAAAATCTGGGCCCCAAACAGGAATAAAGCAATAAAAATAAAATTAAACTAATTTGAAAAGTAACAAAAATATCTGCTATAAAGTCCAATTTATTATTAGATCATTACAATAATTAATTAATTTATTATTATTATTTTATTATTAAGTCACTTCCTGGGAAGCTGAAGGTTAACTAAATTCTGATATTTATTATTTATAATTTAAAGGTCAGGGATTAAATTAAATAATAAAATAATAATAATAATAGTAAAATAAATATAAATAAATTAAGCAGTAAATGTTGTAAAAAAAAAGAAGCAAAAAAATTCTGACTTTGCCTCAAATAAATAAATTATATTTTAAAATTATACATTATAAATTGGAATAATATTTCACAATATTATTATTTTTTTACAGTATTTTTGATCAAATAAATTGATTGAGCATAAAAGACTTTTTAAAAACATTTTTTACATTTTGATGACCTCAAATTCTTGAAGAACAAACAAAAAAGAAAAAAAAAAATAAATAAATTGTTGCTTAATTAACAAAGTCATGTCCAAACACCAAAACCTACCTCCAGCCTCAGTTCAACCATGCAAGCAACAGCCTGCTCACATTACAATAACAGCCCTCACTTCATTCCACCGGTGTCACAAACAATAAAACGTCCTCATATGAACCCAATGAAGTTGCAGCATTATTCTTATTGGCTCAAGTCCACAATGCTATAAAAGCACCCACCCCACCTTCCCGTGGACTACTTTAAAGCCAGTATGTGCAGTTAGAAGGAGGAGAAGGGGTACAGTGGCAACTTTGTAAATGTCAGAGATTTCAAAGTTTGACATAATGAAAGGAAACAAGTATAATCCTCCCCCTGCACCTATTAAAACCAGCCCGCAACACATCCCCCTGTTTATCAATTAGCTCTCCTGGATTTTCAGACGACCAGAGGAGAGCAAGAGAGGAAAGAAAACAAAACAGAGGAGAAGGGAGGGAGGTAATGAAGAGGGGATGGAAAGGGAGGGTGCTGGAGATGGTCTCTCTCTCTCTCTCTCTCTCTCTCTCTCTCTCTCTCTGGCTGCCGGGGCCCAGCAGTGCCCTAAGGCAGTGGAGACAATAACTGACACATTTCTTAACCTAGTGTAGTGATGCCCCATATCCTGTAGTCTGGACCTTCCCTGTTCCCCCAGCATCCCGAGCTTTCCTTTTATCCCCATCCATCAGAGAGAGCTGACAGGCTGCCACAGGGGGACTAACAACACACACACACACACACACACACACAAGCAAGCAAAACACCTCTGAAACCTCCTTTCACACCACGCTCCCTGACAACTCGGTGATAAACACAATATGCAGAAAACTGCATATTAAAGAACACAAATGATTATTATGTCCACAGGGCAGTGGTACAATACTAACCAATATGATAGATGACGCCGCTGGAAGGTTTTATGGGTGCCTAGGAACAGGCAGAAACAAAAGGAGATGAAATTGCAAAGCAGGGGAAGGGAAATCACTTTTGGGTTATAAAAAATCATTCGACGAGGGGAAATAATAGAGGTAACAGCATCGGCTGCAATTATTTAATTGAAAAACGTTGGGAAACCGTACAAATTTATGCAGAATTATCGCCCATCCATGAGAAATGTTAATATTTCAAAACATTGGGACATTTGTGAGTGTAATTGCAGCGTTTTCCGGAGTGTGAGGAGCGTGTGAATGTCTGCTCGTGTGGGCAGGATGAGCAGGAAACAGACAGGGACATGTTGACAGACCTGAGACCAGTTTTGTCATCTGATCAAATTTTCATGGCCAGGCTCTGCTGCTTATGACTGCAACTGCATTAGAGTCCTGTGATAGGAGAGTATTGGTACGAGGACACGTTTTTCCATCTGTTATTTTTGTCCTTCCTTACATCCATCCATATTGTTCTCTTTTGCATTCTATATTTCTTTCCATCCATCCTTTTTTCTCTTCTTCCTTCCCTTTTTCATCCCCTCACTCTTTCTTTCCATTCTTTCTCATCCACCTATCTTTCCCCTTCCTTCTCTCTGCCTTCTGTCTTTTTTCTTTATATCTATACTTCCTTATTCATTTTTCTCTTTCCTTCACCTCTCATTGAATCCTTTATTTCTTCCTTACTTCTTCCCCTTTCTTTCTGTTTCTGCTTTCTTTCCTAACATCCTTCCTTCTTTAGTGTCCATTGCATCTTTCTTCAAATCATTCCTTTCATCCATCCATCCATCCATCCATCCATACATCCATCCATACATCCATCCTCTTCTTTCCTGCTTTTTCATCCCCTTCTTTTCCTTTCATTGTTTTTCATCCAGGAGTATTTTTCCTGCCCTCTCTTCATATATTCGTCCTTCCTTTCATCCCTTTTCTCTCCTTCCATCCATGTTTATTTATTCATTTTCCTCTTTGTTTCACCTCTTAATTTATACTTTTTTTACCCATAATCCATCTTTGTTCTTCCTTCCCTTTTTCCTCTTCCCATCCCTTCATCCATCTTCTCATTTTTCAAGTGTCTCTTGACTCTTTCTTTGTTTTGTCCGTCATCAATGCTTTTTGCCATTTCTCCATCCTTCTCTCCATCCAACCATCTTTCCTTCTTCTCTCCTTTCTTATTTTGTCCCGCGTCTCTTTCTTTCCGATCTTTCTCCTTACTTCCTTCTATCCCTTCTTCCTTTAATTCATCCATCCTTTATTGTTTATTTCTCCCACACTCAATATTTTCCTTCCATTTATCCTCCAATATTTCTCTCCTTCCTTCTGTGATCCTTTCAATCTCCTCTCATCCACCTGTCATCCATCTTTCTTTTTCTGACTTATTCATTTTCCTTGCATCTATGCATCCTTACTTCTTTCTTCCCTCCCTCCTTCATCCATTCTTTATTTCCTACTTCTTTCCCTCCCTCTGTCCTTCCTTTTTTAAAAACAAAAACAAAAAACAAAGTCCCTAACAAAGAATTTTGCAACAAATATTTTTGTTAGAAAAAAAGAAGCTTACAAAGCTTACGGATCCACAGGTCTTATTTAATGTCTGTATTTGCCCTTTCATGAAAGAGCCATCATTAGCATGAATATTTAGATGCTGCTGTATCACATGTATGCTGCCGCTTGCTTTTAAATGGAGCTCCTCCTATTAATGATCTTAATGATGAGAAAGGGCGAACATCCTCACAAAGTCGGCCCAGCCAATGCACCTCAGAGGCATCGCCGCTACACTTTATGATGATGTTCTGTGCAATTAATCAAAGTGGCGTTTATTGCTTGTGCCAGACATATTAAATTGCTCCCTTGTCCTTAGGGCTCCGGGGCTACTGGGTGTCATTACGGCCCTGCAATCACTAAAACTCATTTCCTGTTTTTGCTACAGGTCACATAATCTAAAAAGGTGCCCGGTCTCCTCTCCGATTGTAACATAAACCATATTGGAAATGGGAGTAAATTATAGAAAATCCAGTGCCTAGAATGTATTTGCGTAATGCGTTCACAACATATGTCTGCTTTTGCCCTGTGCTGATTTGAGAGGCAGCGGGTTTTATAATGTAGCCATGCAAAGAATATAAAAACAAGAGTTATATGCTGCGTTTCCTCCTCGTTTGATCAGACTTGTGTATGAAAACAAGCTCTTTTGTCCCCTTCGTCTTAAGTGGCAACATCTCTCTTATGGCCACAATAAACAGCTCATTAACAAGCAGAGCCTGCTCCTGTCTGGTGTGTGGTAATACAGGCCACTAGCAAAGAAACACAGATAATGTATAATCACACTCACAAACGTGTGAACAAATGTGACGAGTTGTAGCAAAGCTGGCTTAGGAGACACTCCTCCTCTGAGATAACATAGCCATGCTCTGTCCCAAAACCTAGTGTGCTGCCTATAGAGGGAGCATTTTAAGGTATGGTAATGAGGTGTTTTATTTATGATGCAAATTCTAATGGTTGCCTTCAGTCTCAAAACACAACAAGTTCCAAGAAATTGCAAGTAATAATATAATAATAAATAAAGTTTAATTAAACAATACAAACAATGATAGGAAATAAATAATAAATAAATTATATAATTATTAATAATTAACTAGCAAAAAATATATGATTATATTACATTTGCTTGTTCAAATTTAGAGTAGGAACAGTGATTTAAACCAATTTAAATGATACATTTTAAAACTACTGTTTTATATTTTCATTTGCTTAAATGTAATTTATTGCTGTAATGGCAAAGCTCAATTTTAAGCAGTCATTATTTCAGTTTTCAGCGTCACATGACCCTTCAGAAATCTTTCTAATATGCTGATTTGATGCTTAAATATTTCCTACTATGTTTAAAAACACTGTTGTCCTGCATAATATATATATATATATATATATATATATTTGTGAAAACTACTGTGCAAAACATTATTTTTTAGGATCCTTTGATAAATAGAAAGTTCAAAAGAACAACATTTACTTGAAATAGTAATCTTTTGTGAAATAAATAAAAAATAAAACAAAACTTTTTAAGCAGTAAACAGAACTTTTAAACAGTATTGTAAATAAACGTGTATATATTGTACGCAATTTATTTCTGCTATTTATCCAGTACTATGAATAATTATGCTTGTTAGCTTTAGCAACCTGCTAGAATCAAAATGTACTAGAATCCATTTCTGAAATTGCTGCCTTTGTGAAGTGTTCCAAATAGTCATTGACTAAGTTTCCATGATTGTTAGGAACTTAAAATTCGGTCTTAAAAGTCAGCTGCCTATGTAGAAAACAGAAAGCTTGCAAGGTTTTGGAACAGAGCTACATACGAACGCACTGAGACATCGAAAAACTGCCTACTTCAAAAACTTTTATGTCTGGCATTTCTTGGCAGTGGGTTTTTGGATGACTTATCAGATAGTGTCCCTGGCTCTTCGATGTTAAAATTAATCAGACCATCGCTAGGTCTCTCTTTCTAGATACCGCGTGAGCCCTGATCCGACGGGTCAGTCTTCATGAGATAATTTGCAGCTGCAGTCGGAATAGGAGGGTGGGGGAGGACAGTTATTTCAGTGGGACAGGCAGTTAGTTAGCCTTGCCATCAGGGTGGCATCTGTCATCCCACAGTGCTACTGCTTGTGTCCTATGATGGATGTCACAATTTGGACCATCAAAATAGGAGCCCCCTGCTGCTTTTAATTGCCAAAGCCGGGCGCTGGCACATTTGTTATTACCGAGAGCTTGTTACGTCACACCAAATGAATTAACAGGTGAAGATAATAGATGTGCACCCGGGCGACCCGGTCTACAGCCCCTATGAGGGCCCCGAGTAATTATGGGATAATAAATGTTCAGTATTGAAGCAGTGGGGGGCAGCATTAGACAGGCAAAAAAAAAGCCTCCCTGACAGGCTGTATGGAAATATGCTCCACAGCCAGCAATGACACACACTCATCAGCTGCCTGACAGACGCTTGTATAATTAGACCTGTAATACATACAATTAATAAAATAGTGAAAAGTGTGCAATTTTACAGGTATAAAAATATTCCATCGATTCCATCGTTACATTAAAATCGTTAAAACTTGGCACTGCAAGGTCTGCTAGAGTAAGTGCAGCGGTGGCAGCTTCTTGCAGACAGAATATCTATAACAGAAAGTAATGGGTTGTCTACAGCTGAGTACAGAACTTCTAAGGATGTACAAAAACTCCCCAAAACACAGTCATGATGTCTGCTGAACCTTTGTGGCAATTACATACCACCATTAAAACCAACCTGGGCTCATTAAATATACATGCCTCTACCTACTTTTTTGCAGACCTCCAAAAACATAGCTATCCATACCTTACACTACAGTCTCCAGCTGGAAAAATAAGGCAGTAAAACACCGAAAAATTTGATTCCGTTTCACATAAATTATTATTACAATGGCAGATTATTGACTGATAAAGACTTTTTTGTGTGTTTTTTTGCACAAAACTTACCAGAGTGCATGATTTGTAAGGCAAAATTGTTTTTAAGGGCCCCTATTATGCATTTCAAATATTTCAAACTACTCCAATCTTTTTCGCGTTTTCGTCATTTTACTGATGACTGCTTCTATAGGGAGGGGTTTATTGTGGCATTCACAAACACTTGCTCTTGAAAGATGGTTTAGAATTCAGTTTATCTTTACCTGCTGGCTCCACTGAATCACAACCTGTAAATATGATATATAATGCAAGTTTATATTTTCTATTGAGCATTCGAAAAAAGGAACTTTGGCAATGGGTGGATCGTTTCCAACACACACTGAATGTGAAATACCAATAACAACAGACTCCCCCATCTGACCAGTAAATCAGAACAGAGTAAGCTGATGGAAAAGAGTGGTTTAGAGAAACTGAATCTTAGAATGGCTTCATATAATTAGTTTGAGAATAGCTGGAAAATGATAAAAATGATATTGAATCTTTGAAAGCTTTGAATCTTTGAAAAAATATGTTTTTTTGACCTTGAATGCATGTGAACCTATTGTAGTAGACACCATAAAATGGGCACTTTAATGTTTGCATTACATGCAGTAACCATACAGTACGTATTACTTTTCTTAAATGGTAAACTTGCTTGATAGCGCCCCTGATTCAGTATTCAGAATGTGATGCAAAGTGAAACGATAAAAGAGAGAAAACAAAGTCACAATAAAAGAACTTCTGGAAGACTTGTAGAAGCTTGAAGAAGCTAGAAGTTGAAATAGCATGGTAGTCTGACAAAACACTTTTCTTATCTTACATTTATTTTTGGTAACGTTAATAGTTATATAGTTATATGTATATAATACGTGCTTTGTGTAGGGTGGTACATTCCATGTACGTACTGAACATTTCATTCTTTAAAACGGTTTGGTGCATACAACAACCAATGAAACACTGTGTCTGATTTTATTTCTGACAGCCGATTAAAATTTTAACTTTGACATGTTTAGTGGACAGCCTCAGTCTGTTATGCGACACAACAACGCTCATGCCTGGTGTAGACACGATTAACAATAATCTGTTTTGGATAAAATACACACATTTAATTTTTTTAGTTGTTATGATGCATACAACCAACTATTAAACTTTCTCATATTCTTGTTCATCTGTTTTAAACAAAACTAAACGCAGTTTGAGCGCCACTCTCTGGACATTAGACTCTTAAAGTGTTGAAACACATAAAAAGCAACATAACATCATTTTGCAGCAATGTCACCACAGGCACATATTTCCAGTGAGGCTGGGTTGATCAAAACCAGGAGAATAAATATAACCGGCTCAAAACTGGAGGCAGTGGGAGTCAGCGCATTCTGTAGAGCGTCAGCCAGAGATGGCCAGATATAAATAAGCACAGAATGTCTTAAGCAAACAGAAATTATACAAAATTAATTAGCGAGCCCCGGATGATAATTACCGGTGGTGAGCGGCTAGGCCTTTGCGTGGGGCTGGAAAGAGCCCAGGCACAACAGAATTTGGGAGGATGTGGCGCGAGTCTGCGTTTGCAGCCCGCTGCCGCCTCCACACAAACCTGTAATTACTAACTTACATTTCTCTCGTTCGCCTTCACCTTTCATTTCACAGTCATTTGGGAGAGCCAAGGTAAACCAGAGGACTAATTGGCAATAGACGATTCCACTGGTGAGGCGTAATGCATTAAAGATGTGGGGCTCTGGCTAGTTATGAGCAGCCAAATAAACATTAGCCTTTAGCCATGCAGCTAACCGTCAGTATCCTGCCCCTACACACAACCCCCTCCTTCTGTCTCTCTCTCTATCTATAGCTGTTTTTTTCCTTACCCGTCTCTCTCTCTCCATACCAGTGCATCAGTAGACGTAACAAAAGCAGTTCCAAGTCCTTTACTGGCATGACTGTCATACATTCAAAAGAAGATCCAAAATCTATGGGGTAAGAAAACAAACAAAAAACAAACTCTCTCTGTAAATTTTAATTTTAAAACAGCTTTACATAAATGATTTTTAGGTTTATAAGAATCAACATACAGTACACTATAACAAACTAATAAATAAATTAATAAATGATGGGCAAACAAATAAATAAATAAAGAAATTAGTAAATAAATATTATTTAGGGTCTCCCCTCTTTCTGTCTCTCTTTTTCTCTCTCTGCCTGATTCTCTCTCTGCCAGTGTTTCTCCCACTGCCTCTATGTTCTTATGCATGATGTGTGCTGTAGCTCATGCTGAATGATGGTTGAATGACAGAAGAAACTTCTTCAAACTGAGGGCTGAGGTCTTGTGTATGACAACAGGATGTCCATGCAGCTGTCAAAACACTGAGGTATGCATGCATGTGTGTCTATACTACATGCTAACGAAAGGCAACTGCGTTCTGTCACAAACATGCCCTGTGCAATGGACTGGAAATCATGGCAGCACCTCCTATGTGGTCTGTATGTTTTCCAGAAGCCGCAAAGGCAGGAATTCTATCTTTGGCAGGGACCTTAGTGTAGCGTCCATGCCTTAATGTACAATGATGTGTAAAGTAATCTACCATTTAAGAAAAACGGCCAGGTGGGAAGATCCTATTCAACTCTAAAGACTCTCCGTGTTTCCACAGGAAAGCTTTGCATATGAATTTCTGGGAACGCAGAATATAACAATGAAAATAAAACTGAATTATTAGATATCTGGCTTATGTATGGCTAATTTGATTAATGCAATTTTTTGCATCAAAAATTGTGGTGGCTTTAATTAAAACTGCTGTGTTTAAATGGTAAACATGCTTTGTGTTTGCAAAAACACATGGCAGTTCATGAGTTCCATGTCCATTCATATCCACAGCGACATGCTGCTTTCTAAGAATGTATCAGAGTAATACTCTATCAAATATAATACATGCATTGTCCTGCTAATTACACCGATTTTCTAAACAATCTAATTATATATTAATAAACATCACTTTTCATAGATGTAAGTCATTGCATGCACAATGCACATGGACTCTTCTAATGAACTCTTCATATAATATACTGTATCTATCTATCTATCTATCTATCTATCTATCTATCTATCTATCTATCTATCTATCTATCTATCTATCTATCTA
>JAUCMT010000056.1:16153499-16164123 GCA_032357475.1 Enteromius thamalakanensis
CCACTGATTCTGTCTGCCGGCGTTGGATTATTGCATGTCCTGACCCTGAGCCTGAATAAACCTTTTGCATATGAACTTGAACGCTTCACGTCCTGTTTCGTGACACTAGTAAATATTTATATAGTATAGTAAATATAGTAAATAAACTTTTAAGATTTACTTTTTGCTGCTTCAGTAATTTAATCTCATTTTCGGGAGATTGAGTGGAAAGTAACACCATTTTCTGTTAAGAAAAACAACATTTAAACAAGAAAATAATTTAACCACATACTAATCTTGGTAGGAACATGACAAATTATTGTGGAACTCATTGTACGAAGTCCCAATTATATAATACAATGTGGCTATTATGAATATTATAATAATAATAATGGCATTCCCTGCAAAGGGCACGAAGCGTAGTAAATGAGTGAATTATAGAGAAAGACACCGCACCAGTACAGCGAGCAGATCCTTATGCAAGCGTAGAGAGAGACACACAGACTGCACTCGGCCGGTCTGGAGAGCCAGGCTGTGCTTCTGTTATTACGACCTTATTAAGAGGCAAGCTTTTAATCTAAGCAAACTGCCATTGCACCATTATTAAGAGTGTGGCTCTAATGGGCCGGAATTAAATTAGACCTGTAGAAGAGGCTGGAGAGAGTATGGCGTGATCTTTAGGAGTGACCAGAGTAAATCTGCTCCGGCTAGGTAAATGTAGCACATTAGAGTCCAATTATCCATTAATGTTTTTACCAGGCAGCTGAACGCTGCTGTCATCATGTAACTGAGGTCTATGTGTATATCTGAACTGAAGCTTCCACTTGACTGCGTCTGAACGCAGCCATACAGAGATTCTTCAAAAGATCTGATCCTGAACACCTAAAAAAAAAAGCACCCTAGTCCTGGTGCTTCACAGAGAGCCTGTTAACACTAACTGTAATGGTTCAGGTAAGTCTTTTATATATTAAGTTAAGTCAGTTAAGCTGGGTTCTAAACACTCTCAAATGAAATCAACAGCACCCTCAGTTAGGGCAGTAATAATGGCATTTCATTGCAGATTTTCCATTATGTGGTATGGTTTGTGCTTTGGAGATTGATTCTATCTCAATGTGTCTGGCAGCATTAAGCAACAAGGAGGGGTACTCAAGTCTTATACGCTGACTGTATTAAAAACTGTTGAGCGTCATTTTGCAGAGGCTTGTAAACAGTTCTTGTCTGTTGGACATAAGTGGGGGCAAGACGACAACCATCGCGACTGTCAGTGCACGCAACATGGTTGCCGCAATTCGTTTTATAGCTATAAACACATAAACTGTGACGCTCACATGCTGCAGAGAAGTGTCACAGTCTCAGTCTTGCTGACAGTGCCGTTGTGAATACTTTGGTCAAGGCAGCGCTGGAGCGGCAATGCCTCGTGCGATAGCTGCGTGCGACAAATGTTGCCAGTGTGATGAAAGGACAGTAGCCGCGCGCTGCTTACGCGTACAGTGTCAAACCGGTGTAAAGGTAAAAGATCGTTCTCATTGCAAAGACAAATATCATGGTATGTTTCAGCTTGATTTAAACCACCATTAGTTGTGCCCCTGGACCACAAAACCAGTCATAAGGTAAAATTTTACAAAACTTAGATGTATACATCATCAATAGCTCAATAAATACACTTTCTATTGATACATGGTTTGTTTGGATAGGACAATATTTGGCCGAGGTACATCTAGGCCTATTTGAAAATCTAGAATAGGTAAAAAAAATCAAAATACTGTGCAAATCACCTTTAAAGTTGTTCAAATGAATATTATATCAATGCATTTTACTAATCTAAAATTACATTTTGATATGTTTACAGTAGGAATTTTACAAAAAATTTTCATGGAACATGATCTTAATTCCCTAATGATTTTTGGCATAAAAAAAAAATTCAATAATTTTGAACCATGTATTTTTGGATATTGCTACAAATAAACCCCAGTGACTTAAGACTGGTTTTGTGGTCCAGGGTCACATTTGGCTGTGTTAATAAACAGACATATTATGAAAATGATGTATCTGTGTCCTGTTATTTATCTTTTGGTATGCATTTCTGAAAAAAATGGTAAGGATTCAGGTTTAGTTGCAAATAGTGATTAATCATAATTAATCCACTGAAAATCCTGAGTAATTTGATTAAAATTTTAATAATTTGACAGCCCTAATATTTATATATATAATTCAAAGTTTGTAGATTTAGACATAGTACTTTAAACAAGGTGCATTGAGGTATCTTCAAAGTGTCCTTTAAGTGGCCATTCCTGCTTTCCTGAGAGGGAGGGAAAAAAAGAAAAGAACAAAAACATATCTGTCAACAGACAGCCTGGTTTTGACACATGAAACAAACAAGGCAGTGTTTGTCATTGAGATTAGAGGCGATCAAAGGCTGTGGTGACCATAAAATGCATCACCTTATGAAGAAGAAGAAGAGAGAGAATAAAAATCAAAAAGTGAATTGTATCTTCCCGAGGAGGTGGAAAAATACAATTTTGTGTGATAAAAAAACGTGCAAGGGAACTACTGCATTATAGACTGCTCTCTCAATGAGAATGTAAAAGGTAATTTCACATATAAAAAGAACTCTAATGCATGCTAGTAATGTCGTGGGGATGGAACAAAGGCAAACTTTCATCTCTTTAAGCTTGGATGGAGAAAACCTTTGATGCTTTGAAAATGATAATAAAAATCTTAGACTGAACCACTGAATACGATGCAGGCCCCCCAGCACTTAATGCAGACACATGGGCCATCTACAGGGAGAAAAAAGCCTTCAAATTGTGACACTTAGGGCGGCCAAATTATACCCTGAACAAACACAAAAGTGCGGGGAATAAAAAATCCTATTATATCAAAGATTAGTCGAAATCTCAGCATGCTAAAAGACAGAATTTATGTTCAAATGACGTTCTACATTTTGCCAAGCAATATTAATATATAACCGTGATATATTAAAAAGAGAGCCGGGAAAGATTTAAAGATGGCTTTAAGCGCAATAAGGCGAAATGCAAAAGTTTGATTGGATAGAAATAAGTTATTGCCCTTCCAAAACTAAAAAGCCCTTTTGTGAGTGATGGGGAAAAAGACACAAGGCCTGTTCGGTGGTCTTTAGAAGAGGAAATTAACCGTGAAAATTAGACTTTCCACCAGCATAAAGGGACAGTCCAGCGGCCCCATGCCTGGGGTCCATCCAGCAGGACAGATGATCGGAAAACTCTGCTCGTCCTCACTAAACGCATTCCCCTCTGAACCCCTGACCCTGGTGTGCATTGAAATAACCCATTAGCTGCGTAATGTATTTAGACCAATGTCTTATACTCCCTCCCCTCCTCCTCTGAAACACATTTTGACTCTACATTTTCAATTATTCAAACCATTTCCTGTGACTAGGCTTGTCCCTGTTCTCTGAGAGTTAGGTTGTTCATCATCAAACTTGCTGTAGATGTTTTTTCAAAGTTGGCATTAATTTGTCCTTGGAAAATAACAAGAATACATGTTGTCTGAATAATGTTCTGGTTGCTGTTTTCCATACTAATACAATGAATTGGGACCAGAGATTTCAAAATTTAGCCAAAAGCGTCATTGAATTTTGTATTATGCATTATGTAATGATGTATTCCAGGTCTTCTGAAATCCTATAATAGATAGATAGAAAGATTAACATCATTAATACTAATATGTCACGAAAAGTCAGAAAAACCCCCCAGAAACTGTTATATGACTTCTAATACAGAACAATTAGCATTTTTGTATGGAAATATTTTTGCATCATCATTGGGATAAATTTTTTAGACAAAGCACTGAAGAAATAAAGTCAAAAAAGTTTTGTAGCAACATCGTGGTGAGTCTTTGAGTGAACTATCTCTTTACCGACGTTTTGGAATTTAAATGAGGGAGCAAATACTTGCAGAAGCATGTATCCAGAAGATAACTGAATTAATATTTTACATTTCAACTAAATTCGCCAGAGGAGAGTTGAAGTTTAAGAATCAAAAAAGAGGAGCTTTGAGCTCTCTAATGTTATTCAAATATACTGACCCAAGTGCAGAAAAAAATCCTCTCTTGTTCCAGTCAAGGACATTATCAGGTCTTTCATTTTTATATTCAATGCAATTTTGAGGTTGAATGATATTTTGCATGGGTATTGAAGGCAGACTAAAGGAACGCTTTAAGATAAGTGTTATTGGAGTCAGAGGGAATTTGAACGGACAGTTCATGGCATTGCAAAGACGCTGATTGGATACTGTTCCTCTGAAATGCCTATGGTTGACTCCTTACATACCACAAAGTGGATCTGATTAGTCCCAGTGCAGTCATCTTTCCAAATGAGGGAGGCGGGAAGCGCAACAACATGGCCAGGGACCCTGCATTCAAATTTACATATACTTCCCCGCTACGCAGTACATTAAAAGCATCATATCAAATTAGTACGAGTTACAGACCCAAATCAAATCCATTATAAAGTGCATTCATTCCAACTAAAATAAAACGAACTTTCCATAATGATGTCTCCTCGACAAGCTTAAGGCCTCTGAACAGAATGAACTGCCAATATTCAAACACAGATAGGAATTGAAACAGGAACATTTCTTCAAATTAATGCCACAGTTCTTTGAAACGCTGAGGCTTTTTGCAAAAGAGAGCGAAAGAAAGAAGAAAAACAGCACTGCTTATCTTTTAGTTTTGATTTAGGCTGAAACTCTCCGGAGGTGTATTCAATCCCCATGATAACCAAGTATGAATCTTGATCTTCACAGCATAATTGCAGCTTTTGAGGAGTGAAACATGAGAGAATGCAACGCTAACACCAACTTTTTATTTCAAACTTTTCCTACAGTACAGATCCCTGGATCTCTTATGAGTAAAGAAAGCTAAGCTATAATTATTGAAAAGCTAAGCTTTAAGTTACAGCTATTTTCGGCCACAGCTTTTTGCTGATGCCTGACTTGGCGGCGCTCGTTTTGAAAAGGGCGTGTTTGGTTAAAAAGCAAACTTGGGATAAAACGGAAACTGTCATTTCATTAAAACTCTTAAAATGGCTTGTAAAAACAACCATTAAACTGACCGTTCCCTCATTTTGCAGCACATTACATCATATACAAAGTATGTGACCATAATTATGTGAGAAAGGCCTTCTTATACTAACAAGTACAGACGTTTCCAAGCACACACCTCCCTCTTCCAAAAGTAGAGATGTTCCCCGAAATGGACCTCCGGTGAGCCTCTCAATGGTGAACAGATAAAACCTCTCTCACCCACAACAGATACGCCTCTCTCACCGCCAGGCACAGAGCAGAAAAAACCCTACCAGTGCACCCTCATGGGGATAAACAAGTCTTTAGGTCAAGTTTAAAGTGGCTCGGATGCGTTCCTGCCTGTTATTAATAAGGTCTTAGAGGATACCGCTGCATCTCTCGAATATTCAGCCGAAGCGCCTGGCCTTCCATGCACCATAGCGGTGGGGTGGAGGCACTCTCAACCCTTTTAATTGCCCTAGAGGTGGGCCAGGTTACAGAGGGCCATGACTGGTGAAAATAATGCATTATTTATTCCAATCTGCTTGCTTCTCTACGAGCTTGCATCAGGGCTAATAGATTAATGAGGTCACATTAACATTTCTCTCACAGCCCGGAACAAGATGGCTGTTGATGGAAATTAGATTAAGCCGGCCTAGATTAAGCACATTTACTTCAATACAATCTCAGGTACTTTCTACTAACACTATATAATGGCATTGCAGCACGCATATAACGCGTATCCCATTACAAGCTGCATTTAAAAAATCAAATAAAACTATGTAATTTTTGGCCAAAAAGTAAGAAACACTCACCAAATGCATCATTACAAGCCCGCACGTCCGTTGTTTAAGGCATTAAGGTAATTTAACAATGTCAAGAGGAAAGTGTAATGGCCATGATGGATTTTTGTTTTTCTCATGGTCTATGGCTGATAATATTTTTATAGTCTTTTTCTTGTGTACTTAAGCCATTAAAGACTCCAAATGTAAGAAAATTGTCTGTCAATTTGTCAGTTATTTGCTCACTAAATGTTGTAGCACTTACTGTCATTTGTGGTGATCAATACTTAATAAATTAGGATGTTCACCTCAGTTTAAGACACGGATGTACAGCACCTTCTCGGCCCCCGAGGGGCCCGGACTGATGGAAGCTCCTCTCTAATGTAGCCAAAGTGAGCCCTTTCTGCAAATTGCTTTTGTAAATTCAGTTGAGCTGAAATACAACTCAAGCTCGACTTTCATTAAATGGGACGCTGAAAGTCAGAGAAAGCAAGAAAAAGAGAGGGCGGAGGAAGAGGAGGGGTGGATGGGTGGAAGACGTTTACGTACAGTAATGCATCGAAGATTGTGCTCTGTCCAAAACAATCCCATTTGCAATATTGAATTATCAGGCAGAACATCAATGTTAGTCGTCACCAAGAAACACACTCCCTATGTCCAATCCAATTAAATACGTTTGTTAAATAATGTAATGATTGCTTTAACCGTTCTCTCACTCACAGTCCATTCATTATGAATACTAAAAATGCCATCGTACAGTACTTGGGGAAAAGGTTACGTGGACCGATAGAATTAATTGTCCCGCTGAAGAAAAATGTCATGGGAACAATTAGATTTTTGTGATGCCCGATTCCTCCTCCCCAGCCAGTTAGTGGCATGGCGTTTTAATTTGTAACCCGACATGATAATATGCTGTTAGTGGGGAAAAGCGGCGAATATATTTCATATTGATTAAAAGAGATGAGCTAATGTTTCAATGTGAGGAAAAGCTGCTTTGTGCAGGTGTAGGTGCCTCTTTGATTCATAATTAGCACAAATCCCATCAGGTTACCAACCCCCTAAAATAAATACTGAACATTTAGGCACTGAAGGTGGCCACTTAAAAGGCCAGTGTGCCTTAGGTTTTTTTTGAAAAAAAGACAAGATACAAGCTAAGGAAGAAATGGGACCGTTAAACAAAATGGGAAGAATTTACACATCCTGTTCCTGTTCAAATGTTTACACCCCCCTCCCACTCTTAATGCATTGTATTACGTTCTTGAGCATCAGTAAATGTTTTCACTTTTTGGAATAGTTGATCCCTTCAGTTGTCTTTCATGTGAAAATATGGAGATATCATATTTTCACAAAATCATAGTCACTTTTGGAAAGGGTTCAAATATGCAGAAGATGCTAGAAAACCAAAGAATGTACAAGAGCTGGATGATTTTTCTGAAGAACAGCACGAGAACTGCTCAGGACCAACAAAGGACTCATGAACAACTACCCCAAAATATAAAAAAAGGTTGTGCACCATTCAGGAAAAGACACATTAAGCTTGTTAAAAACAACATGCAATTTTCATGATCCCACTTATTCAGTTTCAGTTGGTTACATTTTGCACATTCTGCAAGGGGTGTGTAAACTTATGAGCACAACTGTATATTCTGCTTCGACCAGCCAATACGAGAAACTAGAGCTTCTAACAGCAGTGATGTGAAAGGCTCTTTCATTTAGAAGACAGTCACTGCTTATATGAATTACAACATGTTGATACAAGTGTGTTTTGACATATTGAAGGCCCAATATATGTGGCAGTGCAATCAAAATACTATTTTAGATTAAATGTGATACAGTAGGAAAAATGTCAATGAATGTCATTTTAATATAACATATGGCCGATTAAGGTTACTGCCATGCTAATTAGTTAACATGAAAAGTCAGAAGATTTAAGCAGTTTATTATTATAGCATGTTTAAAATGTTTTAATGTACAGACAAAAATTAAAAAGGATGTATAAGGAAAAATATGTAAACAAAGACAGTTGCCATAATGAAAAGTTAAAACAATATGCGTTTTTGAGTCATTCTTTGAAAATTAGGCCGATCAAAGAGCTTCCACATACCCTATGCATATTTATCTTGGTTTTTTTTTTGGTACTTCGCACTTTGTACATACTAGATGCAAAATCATAGCGCATTTAATTAAATGGTGTTAAAGTTAAATTTGATAATTATGCAAAGACAAAGCACAGAACATGATGTCACAAGATGCTCTACAGATCAAAGTTCACGATTTTCATCGTAACACCATTTGGAAGTAATCAGAAACCTACGTTGTCACATAACCTTGTGAATAAGGTGTCAGCGAGCTTCTTTCCAAGGAAAAAAATAAATAAAGCGTTGCTCCAGCAGATAAAAAGTGTTCAAATTACAAAAGGAAAGGATGGAAAAATAACTGCAATTTACACTCATTTTCACCTTTTGTTGCGAGTTTTCTGTCCTGGGATTGGCGCGGCCGGGGAGAGGAGGCTATTCTCTGGGGAGTGGGGCGTGTGTGCAGCAGGACAATGGACCGAGGCTCACACCAGGCCCGGCGCGTCACACCTGCTGAGAGAATAAATGACACACTTCGTTCTCTGCCGTTGTCTGCCTGGCATTTCACACACGCTCCAAATTCATCACCTTTGTCTTCAAAACAAAGGCAAGAGAAGAAAAAAAAGGAGAAATTGCCTGGTCTGAGGTGAGCTTAAGGAAATATTTCCAGAGACGGAAAGGGACAATAACCTTTTGTATGCTTTGTGCTAGTACACAGACAAAAGCCTCAAATACAAACTCGCGCTTCACTCTTTGATGGAGGGAGAGAAGATCTAACTCCATCAGAGGTGGAGGTTTGTATTAGAGATGCCTAGCCGATACACGTTTCTGGATGGCAGGTCTATTAATAATCTTCCATGTTGTGATTGGAAATTAAGCTGGATGGACATTTCCCAAAGGTCTTGTTGGAATCTGACAGCAGGTTGGATAGCATCTCATGAATCTGTGTATGAATGTGCTGGCTGTAATAATCAGACAGTGAGAAGTGGGGACTTTATGTGTGGAAGAAAGTCAATTAAACGGGAAGCAGGACTAAAGAGGAGTGATTATGACCTGACCTTTAGCAGTGCATTAAAACCCCCAGCAGCTGAGATCTTGAGAATGAGGTGTCATCCCTGAGCAAACCAATGAATGCAGGCCAATAAAACTCACTCGCTTGTGTGAGGATCAAAAATGATGTCCAAATATACGCAGCTACCTAGATTTATGTACAAACAATCCTACTAACTGCTTTAGGCAAGCGAAACCGAGCTGCGTACACAAATGTCAGACTTTAACACAGTGCTCATTTACCCTGCAGTCACAACTTGTATCTCATGAATCATTTGTTACCCAAGCTGCAGATTTATTGCCTTTAATTCTTCCTTAAATCCTTTTCGGCAGCTGCAATTGTAGGGATTACAGAATTAAAAGTGTAAAGTCAAGCCTCTTTGTTTTCAACCAGTCCAGCTTATCATTACTGTGCTATCCTGTACTAAGACATGATTACCCACAATGCACTGCGTTACTCGTCCTCTCACTGTTGTAAAGGTTTTGAGAGGATTTTGAAAGGTTTCAAAATGAAAAATCCAATGAACATTAAGCTTTAGCATTATTGATAATATTGATGATGATAGTAATAAAAATAATGAGGTACCATTTGCCATATACTTTTACCATATATTTTTTCTGGCCAAATGTATTTAAAATATATGTTGTGATATTATGATAGTAAGTTAATTTTCTTTCATCATTAATGTACACACAGCACCCTATATTGAAAGAAAAATAGAATAGTTGACATTTTTGAAATTTATTAAAAAATAAAAACTGAAATATCACATGGTCCTAAGTATTCAGACCCTTTGCTCAGTATTTAGTGGGAGCACCCTTTTGATCGAATACAGCCATAAGTCTTTTTATGAAAAATGCAACAAGTTTTTCACACGTGGATTTGGGGATCCTCTGCCATTCCTCCTTGTAGATCCTCCTCAGTTCTTTCCGGTTGGATGGTAAATGTTGGTCGACAGCCATTTTTAGGTCTCTCCAGAGATGCTCAATTAGGTTTAAGTCAAGGCCCTTGCTGTGCCTTTAAAGAACAGTCACAGAGTTGTTGTGAAACCACTCCTTAGTTGTTTTAGCAGTATGCTTAGGGTCATTGTCTTGTTGGAAGGTAAACCTTCGGCCCAGTCTGAGGTCCTGAGCACTTTGGAGAAGGTTTTAGTCCAGGATA
Source organism: Enteromius thamalakanensis (assembly GCA_032357475.1). NCBI lineage: Eukaryota > Metazoa > Chordata > Actinopteri > Cypriniformes > Cyprinidae > Enteromius > Enteromius thamalakanensis. Next base: position 16,163,590 of record JAUCMT010000056.1, read on the forward strand.
TCCCTGTACTTGGCCGCATTCATCTTTTCCTCAATTGCACCCAGTCGTCCTGTCCCTGCAGCTGAAAAACACCCACACAGCATGATGCTGCCACCACCATGCTTCACTGCTGGGACTGTGTTGGACAGGTGATGAGCAGTGCCTGGTTTTTACATACCGCTAAGAATTAAGACCAAAAAGTTCTATCTTGGTCTCATCAGACCAGAGAATCTTATTTCTCACCATCTTGAAGTCCTACAGGTGTATTTTAGCAAACTCCATGTGGGCTTTCATGTGTCTTGCACTGAGGAGAGGCTTCCATCGAGGCTCCCAGTTCAGTACCGTATTGATGTTAAAATTTTACTTCTCACATTTAAGGCACTACATAGTGCATTTTGGCTCCTCCATATCTCACCGATCTTCTACACATCTATCCACCTTATCGTTTTCTTAGATCAATTAACTCTGTTTCTCTCGTGCCACCACGTGTTCGCTTAAGTACAATGGGAGCGAGAACTTTTAGTTTTGTGGCGCCTCGATTATGGAATTCGCCCC
>JAUCMT010000056.1:16171191-16181424 GCA_032357475.1 Enteromius thamalakanensis
AATTGTGAACAAATTAACCATTAATTAATGCTTAACTAATGCATTATTTTGGACCCCTATTCTAAAGTGTTACCTAACATTTTAGTTTAGGAAGTAAATTTCGCTATTAACTTAAAAAGACATAAAATGCAGCTGTGGTGTCTGCAAAGTTACTTGAATCAGCGAATCATGTGTCGTTCCGTACTGTTTGTTCAAACGAATCATCCAAATGAACAGATTCACTAAAAACTATTTTAGGTTTTCAGTTTCATTTAAAAATGCTTATAAGAAAATGAACAATTTGGGGGAATGAACATGGTTTTAATGATTTATTCTGCACAGAAACTGGATGAATCAGTGAATAATGTTTTAAAAGGTTCATCAACTTACTAAAACAAATCAATTTAAAAAAAAAATGCATAATTTTTAAGATTCAACAATTTTAGCGAGCTTGTTTATTTGTTTTCAAAACAAGTTAATGTGATACTATTTTAAAATGTTTACTTGGCAGCATTACTTCTATCTACAGTAGCTGCTCCTCAACCAAAAGAAGTGTCGATGGCTTGGTTTTGATAAGAACTGCTCTGATCGGCTTAGACTTAGTTTTTCAAATCGTGTACACAGTCGAAAGAAAAGAAGGGAGCAACATGCTTCGATAAAAATGGGAGCATTTTAAATTCATAGACCCTGTGATATCCTCCCACCAACGACCATGAATGCGATTTAAGCACAGTCGTAATGAAAATGTCAGCATTTTGCTCGTTTTTTTCCACCACTGTTGACAAATAATACAAACATATCACCTGTTTCTCTAATGCAAACCCCCCCAACCCAATGCATCAAAGTGCCATTAGGATTTTCATATTGCTTGGATTATTTAAAGCGCCTCACAGAACAGAACCGTTCACTCTGTACAACACTGTAACCGCACACACTGACAAACCCAGTGCTCACAAACCTTAACCAAAGAAATTCTCCGTTCTCTCTCATTCTTTACCCTTCTATCTTGCTATCAATCCTCCCTGCTGGATTATGTTGACTGAATGGAATTTTCTGTCTTCCACTCTCTCTCTCTTTCTCTCTTCCTTTCTCTCTCTCAGTGATATATGGCTGTAGGCAAGGGCTGAGATGAAGTGAAGAAAAGTAAATACTAATGCAATTATTCCAGCCAAAGTGTCTTATTGATATATAGGCTTCTCTAATCCTTTTTATATCAGTGCTTTCTATATTACAGAAACAGTGTGAATATAGTAATAAACATACAGGAGCATTTTAAATATCTCTGCTTCCACATTTATTCACTATTTTAGAGAAGAAACTCTTTAAGAAGAAAATATTATATTTAATTATATAAAATTCTGCATGTATTCAGTATATATATATATATATATATATATATATATATACATAAAACTTCACCTATCAGAATTATTTTTTGCAAAAATCAAATATTTTTTTACGTAAACCACAGCTTGTCACTTGAAGGGATATATATATATATATATATTGAAGGGATAGGAAAATTGCCACTCAACTGAACTAATATGCACCATTATGGGTAGATAAAATACAAAGTTGTCCCTTTAAGGAAATTGCCCCACTTACGAGATGTTGTACCCCTAAAGGTACAATTTTCACACGTTTTTTTCTGACAGCATATGAAAAGAGGACTTCATGAATATAAAAAATAGTTTCAGGTGTACTCACAGATATCAGTTCTGAAGCAGCTAATGTGAAACAGATTTCAGCTGGGTCTCATTTGAAGGGCACAAATTCAGTCTAAAGAGAGTTTACATCTCATGAAGTCAACGTTACACTAAAAACAAGGAAAAACAGAGCCGAGTGCAGTTTTAATGGTCAGTTCATAATTAGCAATCATAACATTGAACATTAAATGCTTTTAGAGACCATCTTCAGGTCAAGCTCTGTTGTTTTCTTTAAGAACATGGCTATGAAGCAAATTAAATTAGATTGAATAAATGATGAACTAAAAGTAGGTCAAGGGCTCTTCAGTAAACAAAACTGTTACCGAGTTATGAAGGAAGCGACTGCATTTCTCCATTTTTTATTATCTATACGGCCATCTTTCCAAATGCGTTTAAGTGAGGCCCCAGAGAAGATCTGATCATAGGCAGGTCAAACACTGATGTTACATGTATGCGTTTATCTAAAGGAAAACAAGAAGGATCCTTTATTAAGTACATGCTGCTTTTCAAAGGAGCCTCGTCTGTGTATCAGGTGAGGAAAAACTCTACATGTAAGAGCAAAAAAAGTTCAGTGATCCATAAAACTTCTCCTCTCCTTAGGTTTGCTCACTCTCTCTGTGTTTTGAGTGAAGGGAATGTAATCTTAATGAAATGACCCTTTAAAGTGAGTGTGTGCCCTTACCTGATAAGTTATTCCTGACTCGCTTTTAAGCTGCTGTCAAACAGTTTCCCTTGAAACTCCGCTTTGTTTTTTTGGGGGGGCTTTGAGTGAACTCCCACCGGAGGAGGAAAGGAGTGTGCTGACACTGTACGGGAGGTGCGGGGAGACATCACGCAGCTGACAGAGCTTTAATTGAAATGACAGATTATTTTAATGTGTAGGAAAGTCATTAAAACTCTGCACAGCATTGCAGCATCCATTATCCTTGCTGAAAATAGCTCAGCTTCTCAAACAGCTCGGTAAATATGCTAAACTTGTAAAATAAGACTGGATCAGGCTGCTTTGTCAGTCACTTGCATATCTGGGGAAATCAGCAGAGGGTGGTACTGAAAAGTGCCCACATAACAGAAGTCTACGGGACAAATAAACAACTGATTCAAATGATGCTGATAACACTGTCATATGATGCTGTTTATGCTTGTAGTTAACCAATATAGTGTTGCAATGGATCTCTGAGGGCACTAATGACTAATATTGTTAGAATATCTGGGTGCAATTTAACATTGTAATTTAAATACAAAGTTATTGAAAATTACTTAACAAATCAGTAATTATTAAATAATAAATAATTAAAAATAATATAAAAATATTCTATAAAATAATTTTCTAAAAATAGTTGAAAATGTAAATACAAAAATTTTAATGCATTAAAACAGAAAATAAGCTAAAAGTAATTATACAGTATATATATATATATATATATATATATATATATATATATAAATTCAGCTTTGCCGTCACAGGAATAATAAAATAATAAAATAACATTTTATAATGTTTAAAAGCATGAAAACATATATTTTAAATAGTAAAGACTTATTTACAATAATACTGGTTTTACAGTCAAATAAATGTCAGCATTTTTGTTAACTATAATCAACAAACACACCAAATAAACTGATGCAAAAATCTCAAAAAGGAAAAATATACACTGAATAATCGGCCTGGGAAGAATTACACTTATAATTTACACTTGTAATTTAGAGCAAATTTTTCAGCAAAAGGACCTTGAAGAATGTCCAAATGTATCTAGAAATCTGTAAAACGATAGCTGACACCTGATTTCCTTTAATACGGCACTAATTGCAGCAGACATAAGTAAATCAAAGTTTTTTTTTTTAAGGGCAATCGTAGGCAGTTAGACAAGCAGCACCATAAAGCAGTTTGTGTTTCCAACCTGAGGACAAATGAATAGTAGATTAAAATTCAGCAGAAGCCCTAAACGCCAAAGCTCATTTAAATGATCTACTGGGAAACATTAAGCGTGATGACTGCAGTAACAATTGATCTAAACGAGCGAGGAAATGCGTTTGATTTATTTCAGTTGTTACCTGTTACTGGCGCTGGGGCTCTAATTTTTGTTTAGTTGTTCCACACGCTTCTTACCAAGAGGTATGTATTTCTCAGGCATGTTGATTTGTCTTTCATTATCGGGCCCCTATGCGTTAAAGGCGACACACTTAGGATTGACCCACCATGCCAGAGTTACCCAGCGTCCTTCCACCCCGTGTTCTGATGGACATTCAGGGCTGATTTTTGATGGGGGGGGAATTGCTTTCCCCGACAGCATTTCAATCTCTCTCTTAATTTAGGATTCCTTAAACAATCCCGCGGTGCAGGCCGGTGAATTATAGACATGCGGCGACTGCGGCTGCATTTTGATCAACTGATAGGAAATTCCATTTTCTGCTGCGCAGTGTCTCTAAGCTCTCCACGCGGCTGCTTAAGACTATAAGCACCAGTGAGGGACTCACAATTTGGGGCTTATTTTCCTCGACTCCCATTGTCATTCAGCAGAGGTAAATATTTAAAGAGGGTATTGAGCAGAGCACGGCCGTACTCTGGGACATGGCAGCAATGTATATGGAGGAGAGCATTTTATTAAGAGCAATGGCAGTCATATTAAAGTAAAGAATGTCTGACATGGGCAGGAAATTGCCAGTATATGACACAATTCCTCAATATACGGCAGTCAGCTGTACTGTAATTTTCCAGGACAGATGACAGAGGCAGAAAAATCCATCTAAAACAGCTGATTATAGTCTGCGAGCACATTCGGCTTGATAATTATGCCGGCCGACAGAATTCTGACAGGGCTTGGGATATTTTCATTCCGATTTCCAAATTGGTGAATATTTGCGTGGTATAATCAAGAGAACTAATGCTATTTAAGGCAGCCATTTTCACCTTTAAGAGCTTTTGCTATTCAGCCTCTAGTCGTAGGTCTATTTACCTGTCTGCAACATGTAATCAAACAGGCACTGACATTAGCAACGGCCTTAATGCAAGTTAAAAGCTGATCTGTCTCAGCTCACACAGGCGCATGTTAGTCTTTACTTCAAACTGTGGTCGATGCACTTGCCCTGTTTATGTAGTGTTCTCAAAGCAGCGGGCCAATAAAAACAAACTGTATCCTGTTCGCTCGCCCGGGTTTTGCTGCTATTGGCACAATTCTTATCTTGGTGCAATCATTTCTTGCATTCTCTTCCTATTTTTCGATTCATCTCTTCCTGTCCCTGCTGTTTTCTTCCTCTGGGCTTTGACTGGAGCCATTTTACAGGTTTTAAAATCAGTTTTATTCTAATAGGTCATGTTTTGCCAATGGTGCGCAACCAGCACAAGCATCACAGATCCCAAGCACTCAAATAAAATGAGATTTTAATAATATATTTTGTATTAGTTTCCACTTCCTAAATACAAAAAAAGGGTTTTGCACCACATATGGTTCATCTAATACACACAGTCCTGCTTAATTGAATGTAACTTTCCACATTAAGAATTCAATTAAGCAAAGTCATATTCTGATAAAGAATGCATAATTGAAATATTACAGTTTTTAAAATACAAATTAACAGCCCTGCATGTTCACCAGATTCCCAGTGTCTTCTTACGCCATTAGAGATAAAAAAGTAGCGGGAAATAATGTATTTAATTAATATTCAAGCTGAGATAAACACATCCACGAGGCTTAAATCACCAAAGCTGTAATGATCATTTCGGCTCATAGTCTGAAGCAAAATGGTATATAATTACAAACACTCATGATCCACTCTCATTCCCACAATGCAACACACTTAACACGCGTCACAGTTTCAGACAACGGCTGTTCAACCTATCTTGATGTAAATGATCACGGATGATTTACATCTGTAAAACACTAAATGTAATAACATATTTTGTTTCATGAATAAACAATGTGGGTTTGAACAGTGAACTATTATAGTGAATAGCTGTAATACGTCAGACGGAGGTTGAGGCTGTGATTGAGAATGATTTTAATGGTGACTATTATCCCTCTGCATATGCAATAATATGAGAGCTGTCATACCTTTTATCAAGATACTCTGGTGAACAAACAACATTTCTCACATTTAATCTATTTACAGTAATGCGCTTTTTATCAGGATGTTGAATGTTTACCATTCCTTATGACCAAATCAATCTGGAGGGTAATAAAGAAAATGAAATGCGTTTAATCTGAGATATGGAATGCATATAATTCATAATGCATTTAATTCAAACACCAAAAATTGTTGTCCATATGCACTGAATACATGCAGAGCTCGTTGTGTTGGAGTTTCCCTCTGTTTTTATATGCCAATAGAGGGCAGCAGATGAGAGAGAGAGAGAGATGACAGACAATGACAGCTAAGAAACGTGTACTTCACGTTTGGGTTTTGACATGAACGCCCCATTGTTACAGTAAGATAATACATCCCAACATGCAAATCCCTTTGCATTAACCAGCAATAAAAATGTCAGATTAGGATATTTTCTAGCATATACAGGATCCACTCCCCCTGCTCTCACATCACTACATCAGCACACCTAAACCTGTGTTTAACTGATGCTGAGTTATAAACGGAAAACGTACTTTTTTCAGTTTATCAAGCAAATAAAAAATAAATAATTAATTAGTCCATCAAATGAATCACAATTCGTCATTCGAGCATCCAAATGAAGATCATTCAAAAGGAAAAAAATAATAATTTTTGGCATTTTCGACAAATGTAGACCCAGGATGGTAAAGTTATTATCTATAATTAATGAAACTGAATTTAAACACTACATGCTGAACCAAATGCAGATAATAAACATCCGCACTATAAATGAACAACAGAGCCTCTCAGTAAAGTGAAAATTCAGAGGGTGTAACATTATCAAACACAATTCTGCTATCTTTGATCAAATTCCAAAATGGACGCCTCTTTCCCAGCACCCTGAACACGCAGTGACCAAGGCCATTTGTTAAAATGAAGTGAAACGTCCAAATCGAGATAATGACACGAGACAGACGGGCTGCGAGGAAGCCGTCTGAGAACATTATAGATTCAACCCCCACCCAATGGTGTGCTCTTCCTAGAAAAATGATAAAAACAAACAGGAAATTACTTGGTGCGAGTATTCTGACTGAAGAACGCACTTGTGCTGTCTGTACGATGACAATGCGATGGTTCCACTCTATTTTTGAGAGCAAAAGTAACCAGTTGTCACTCCTGTCTGAATCCCGGCGATCTGTCGGAAACCCCGAAGTATAGCTGCAAGTCTTTTTCCACCCCACTTCCATAATTTACATAATTCCATGCATATTTTATACCAGTGCATTACATCTTTTAGTATTGGTCACATTTAATTTGAGGCCTTTGTAATAATGTGGAATTTGTTTTAATAAATTATTCCGTTGCTACACAACCAGAGAGGCATTTCAAGTGCTAAGTGTTAAGCGAATGCTACATCTAAGAGTTATTCCGAGGAAAAAAGTGAGCAATCACATGATGTTCTTTATGAAAAAGTCAATATTACATGCATGTGTTGCCATTAGAATAATTACTATTTCAGAAAGTGCAGTAATTAAGTCTTAAAGGCAGATGGACTATAAAGGATACGCTTTACCCCCTGCCCCGCTAACTCTACCTGTCCCACTTTAGGTGTTGAAAGCTGACCTGCAGTGATGCACACACACACACACACACACACACATGGCACGAACAAAAGCACCACCCTAGCTTATATTAGAACAGCTTGCACTAATCCCCAATGGAAAATGATTCCTACCGAGCCAATTAAAATTAGCAGAAACACTGGGCGCATCCTCTTGAAATCTGACAGTTGCACTGGGCTTGGAGAAAAAAAAGGAAGGAAAATACTAGAAAATGATGTTAAAAGTCATAGGAGCCTGCGGCTAACAAACTTTTCATTGCCCCCCTTCCTTCTTTTGGCACTTATCTTTCAAACTCCAAGACTTTGCCCATCTAAATAGCTAACGATCTTTCCTGGCATGCTTGTGTTTGCGCTTAACGCGGCCCATGTGAAAGTTGAAGGAGAAGGGGGGTTGACGAAGGTGGGGGGGGGACAATTGCAGTGTCTGTGGTCAGGCGCCCTGCCAGCACAAACCGCTATTCCCCCCCGTTCGACTGGCGGCACAAGTGCACCTTATTCAGAACCTACATATCCCCGGCTATTACAGCCTGGAACCCCGCCAAGCCAAACTTCTCAAGCATGCCAGAATCTAATGCCCTTTTTGATATGTGGCGGAAAAACCACCGAGGGCTTCTGCAGGGTCCACTAAATTCTTATCACTCTCTCTTCTTCGCGCCCCACCCGCATACATTCATATGGAGATGTCTATACCGCCGCTATCATGAACCTTAAACATGCAGGAAGCATACATTATCAAAAACAGGCTGGAAATGGAGGGAGAAGATAGAGAAGTAGGTTGGCTTGATGAAATGGAAATGGATGAGGGACCTGATTGGCCTTCAGATAACTTCTGTCCGCTCCAGATGGAGTTCTCAGTTAGGCCCTGTCATCTCGGTCTTGTTTTGATGGAGCTGTCTAAATGAACTCATTTATTTTTTCACCTGAATGCTCTAGTCGCCACTACAAGTGCAAGACATGTATTGAGGGGGGGGGGGGTCACAGTCAATTTGACTGCAGTCCGCTCTAATAGCCTACATAGAGGAATTTAGCTATCCTAAAAGGTGGTAGCTTCTGTACCCACACCGGGGGAAAATCTGTTTGATATTCGGTTAGACCGAGTGCAGAGGGCCAGAGTGTTAGCTATCATCTCCTGTGAGCATCTGATAGAGAGATCGAGGAGATGAGATGGTTATCAGACTGTTTTCTCGCCTAGGAAGCAAGGGAGAGCAAGATTATCCTAGATATGGCCTTAAACGGTGAGGCAACCAAACAGCGAATTAATTTGCTTAATGCAAAAGTACATTTACTTAAAGTAATGCATGCATAATGAGGCCATATATAAATAATGCAAACGTATATAGATCACTGATAGGTTAAAGGACTCGCTTTGATGACAAATATGAATTAATATACAGTTTTTGCTTAAACTGGCAGTACAGAGCGCAGAAAAGTAAAGGGATTTGTGGACATGGTTAGTTTCTTTTCATAATCTGCCTATTAGCACTAAACTGTGAAATTCACAAACCCATGACAGGGCCACTGTTACTGGCAAACTCACAGGACTGTGGTTCGACTTCCCTAGAGAACTCTCTCTCTCTCTCTGTCTCTCTCCTGTCTTATAAATCCATTTGAACGTCCCCAGCCACATTACAATGATGGAGCGGGAGAGTACGCACCGATATTGCGTTAATAGGTGTGAAATTTTTATTGCTGGAGCAAGAAACGCCTTTATTGGTGCAAACTTTCAAAGATACATGTTTGATTTTAATTCTACACACTGTCATTCTGGATTGCGCTGCTTGTCATTTAATGGAGCGCGGATGCCAGGGCCTGTACTTGCATTTGTAAATACATGGCACTTTTCCAGCACAACTTTGGTGAATTTATTGGCCTAATTTTTCCTGAGTTTCATCTCTTTGTGCTATTTATAAATAGACTTGTAGAGAAGGTACAAGATGGAAAGTGACAAGTAAAAAAAAGAAATATGACGTTGGATATGACACTACACAATTAGCTAATTTACCAAAGGGATGATAATCAATAAATAAACTAAATGAAAAAGGGCATTTTCCACATTACATTATTAAAATATATAAACAAAATAATAACAAATCTTCAAAATGTACATAAATGTTTTTTTTTTTTTAAACAAACACTCTAATGGGTTAACTGGGAGTCAGTATATATACAGTATATACTATATACTGTATATGTATAGTACCCCACCCCACACCATTACAGCAATGGCGGCCCACGGCTCCAGGTGTGTGTTCGCGGTGTATGTGTGTGTGTGGTTGATCACTTCTCACTGCTGTGTGTGTGCACTTGGATGGGTTAAATGCAGTGCACAAATTCCTAGTATGGGAAACAATACCTGGCCACATGTCACGTCCTTTCATTTCCTATACTGCTCAAAAAAATAAAAGTAACACGACATCCTAGTTCTGAATAAATTAAATATTCTTATTAAAAACTTTGTTCTTTTTGAAAGTGATGACAACAAAATCACACAAAAATTATCAATGGAAATCACATTTATTAACCCAAGTGGAAAAACACACTACAGGCTGATCCAACTTTGATGTAATGTCCTTAAAACAAGTCAAAATGAGGCTCAGTATTGCCTCCACATGCCTTTATGACCTCCCTACAACACCTGGGCATGCTCCTGATGAGATGGCGGATGGTTTCCTGGGGGATCTCATCCCAGTCCTGGACTAAAGCATCCGCCATCTCCTGGACAGTCTGTGGTGCAAAGTGGCATTGGTGGATGGAACGAGACATGATGTCCCAGATGTGCTCAACTGGATTTAGGTCTGGGGAACGGGCAGGCCAGTCCATAGCATCAATGCCTTCATCTTGCAGGAACTGCTGACACACTCCAGCCACATGAGGTCTAGCATTGTC
>JAUCMT010000056.1:16198544-16215656 GCA_032357475.1 Enteromius thamalakanensis
AGGTAAAATTTTACAAAACTGAGATGTATACATCATATGAAAGCTCAATAAATAAGCTTTGTATTGATACATGGTTTATTTGACCGAGATACATCTAGAAAATCTGGAATCGGAGGGTGCGAAAAAATCTAAATACTGAGAAAATCAGCTTTAAAGTTGTCCAAATGAATATCTTAATGCATTTTACTAATCAAAAATTTTGATATGTTTACAGTAGGAATTTTACAAAAAATCTTCATGTAACATGATATTTACTATTACTAGTCCTAATGATTTTTGGCATAAAACAAAATCAATAATTTTGACCCATGCAATGTATTTTTGGATATTGCTACAGATAAACCCAAGCGACTTAAGACTGGTTTTGTGGTCTAGGGTCACATATACTAAAAAACTACAACAGTTTGGTTTACATAAATAGGGCATGTACATAGATATATTTGCCTGGTTTTTAAAGGGATAGTTCACCCAAAATTCTGTCATTATATTACTATTATTTTAAAGGAACGTCTTTGAAAGTCAATATGGAACAATCTTGTTTTGTAAGTAAATGGTTTTAAGTTTTGGGTGATATATTCCTTTAAAGCTCTAAATTTGGCACCAATCGCTCCCCATCATGTCTTTTAGATATTTGAGATGAATTCCCTGAGACAGCAATGCAACTGACACATTGTGGAACTCTAATGAATGCCTGTCAAAGACTGACACGGATGATATTATTCTCATAACAATCAAACCACTCATGAACTATTTTAACAATGTCCTTACTACATTTCCGGGCTATGGTAGCTGTGTTGCTGTCTATGCGGGGTCAGAAAGCTCTCAGGCTGCTTACAAAATAAAATCTTTATCTGTGTTCTGAAGACACAAATTAGTTTTCATATTTTCTTCAACTATCCCTTTAAAGGGATATTTCACCCAAAAATGAAAATTGATGTTTATCTGCTTGCCCCCTGAGCATCCAAGATGTAGGTGACCTTTTTCTTCAGTAGAACACTGTTGCAGTCTGTCAGGCACATAATGCAAGAAAATGGGCACATAATCTTTCAGAGAAAAAAACATGCACAAAAAGAATCTAATTTAAACCCTGTGGCTCGTGACAATTGATCAATCAGTTAAACAATTGGTCCAAGAAATTGAACAGTATTTATATAATTTTTAACGTCTAACATGCACATAGACATAAATACATAGATGCTAACAAGGATTGGATGCCCTGGGGGAAAGCAGTTAAACATCACATTTTCATTTTTGGGTGAACTATCCCTTTAAGTACTCATCTGCTTATCGTTGTATATGCATGCTTCATGCAGTGTTTCTTCTGTCACTAGATCCATGAGTCAGCGTTGCGAGCAAAAACCAGACGGGAGGTGGAAAAACAGATGAAGAGAATTGACAAACAAAGAGCTAGATCTGCTGACTTCGAAAAGAGCAGAAATAAGATTGTCCCTGATTTCAACCCCTGGATGACGGAGTACATGCGATGCTTCTCCGCTCGTTCTCGGTAGTACTGTTTTCTGAAATCTTTCGGGTTCTATCTTTTGATAGTCACTGGCTATCTTAACCTCTCAGGCTAAACAAGCCAAAACACTTCACATGATGACTGGCGCATCTGTTCAGCTCACTTCTCGTCTTCCAGAATGGGCCACAATGAATCAAACAGATTATAACTCAAGGTTTTTAGGGGTTTATTTACACCATGGGTATGTCTCATTTACTGGTACATATCAAACATGAAAACACAATCCGTTAATGCTGCAGGGCAAGTTGTCAAACAATCACATGCCTTGTTGCATGATTTTTGTAGGTCACAGATTTATAGGCCGTATTTACCACGGTTACTTCAGTGTTCAGTAACTGTCAGACAATTATAGACACATAACGTGATGTATTGTAATGTTGTAATCTACATTGTGTTAAAAGTTAGGCTTAATGTACAGAAATCAGTTTTGTACATAAAGAAATTATTTGCGCCGACGTGGATTTGTAAATTAATTAATCAACACTTAATCTCACATTGGCAGTTGATCCGGTACATTATAATCTGCTTTCTTTAAAATGAGATGTATTATATTTTACTTGTATATTCACACTAATGATGTATTCCATGTGGTAATGTATCAGAACAGTAAAAAGTCACCGTTATCTGAAGCATGAAACTCGCAGCAAAAAGACAAATCATTTTTGATTGAATCATACACAGCGAAAGCAATTGCAGCTATTCATCATCAAGCATAACTTTCATTCAGTGTGATGTTATTTGGTTTTAAGTAGCACTCAGGTATTTCTTGTTGTATTTTATGTAATTTATTATTGAGAAATGATAATATTGGGATATTTGTACACTATTTATATAAGGGTATTATTGAACCAATTTGGACTATTTTTAGCATCTATGAAGAATTGTGCAGGTATTTTTTCCCACATATATTCTTAGTGATTTATGGCATGTACTGTGTGAATACTGTTAGTTTTAGAATAAGAATAATGAAGCCATAATGCATATGAGATACATTAATATGAGTATCCATTCCACTGTCTGCTAGGGAAAGAGTTTTGAAGGGTATTAATATGTAAGTTTAGATTTTTTTTAACGCTTTGAGCACACAGTCTGATAGTAATTGTTTCAGTTTGAACATTTTTAACGTTGCTGTTAATGGTATGTTAAAGAAAAATTAAACAATGTTTTTAATACCTTTATTGTAGCTAAAAAAGTCGTTTTTATTTTGTAGGTAAGGATAGTTTGTTCACAGGTTTGCTGCAGTAAAATATAAAACTCTGTTCATATTAATTCACAAGGCATTACTGCATGCTGTCCCTGTATATCAGGACCTCATCCGTGTTTCAGATCCATGCAGCAATTTAAATGTCTGACAATGCCCCCTTAGTCACTTTAACAGAGTTTAATGAATTGTTCTTTAATTTTTGCATGTTGCATGAAGAAAGCGGTCTATAAAGTTTTACACTTTCAAATTACAGTGATTTCACGAACACTGATTTTACATTCAGCAGCTAAATTGTACATTTGATTAGGTCAGTCTGAATCAGACTATACGTATTTACATCAGTGCTACAAATTTATGCAGATTTTTTTGTATTTATTTTATTTATTTATTTTAGATCAATGTAGACACAAGATTAATGAAAAATGAATAACCAACTACCATTTAGTGCATTATTAAACATGACTATTGGCAATCTGTCCTGTTTATACAAACATAAAAGCTTGATATAAAGACATAATGACAACCATTTTAAAGCGAGGTCCACAATGATTTATCAATCATTTTCAGTGAAAGCTTGAGATATGTCTATTTAAAATGTATAAGAAGAACAGGGCATAAGTAGAGAAAAATAATAAAATGCATTTTCTCAAAGCAAAGCAAAAAAATCAGTTTCATTTCAACAGACACCTAAGAATGGGACCGCAGAACAAAAATGCTTCACAATAAATATAGAGCATGTGACACTGATTTCGAAGCTGTTCATACTGACAATGTATTACAGTGCGATATGAAGGCAAGTGTGTGCTGGCCCTTAAATTTTTCATTTTGATTGTAAATTATAATACAAAAACAAAGCCTTCTTGACATAAATGTCAAAAACCACTTTTATGAAATGCTTGAACATCCTTTTTTAAAAACATACCAACCCAAAAATACAACACACGTGAAAAGGAATAATAAAAGCAAATAACGTGCTCGCAAGATAATGGACGATAAACTCCATTGATAAGATTTACAGGCGCGTGCCACAGAGCAGCGATGCAGTATGCCTAAGCTATAAATATGCTTTATATAGTCATTTATGAATATGTCGTAGTACTGCAACCATGAAACATGCTCCACGGTGATAATAGAAACTCTTCTCTACACAACATCTACATATGGAAGAGGGAAAGATGGGGCAGGGGCTCAGTGCAGTATTCTCGGGGGCGAGGGCGAGGTCTTTCAGCTACCCTCAGGGTTTTGGGTACCACAGATGTCTTGGCCCCCAGGGGGACAGTAAACATTTTTCTGGAGCCTTCTGGAGCACAGGGGGTCCCTCGGCATGTCAGAACAGAAGTAAAAGTAAGGTGAGGGAAACTCCACCACGATGAGCCATACGTCAAACTCCCCACTAATGTCCTCCTCCTCGTGTTCACAAAACCTGCCTCAGCCAAAGGAACACAGAAAAAGGGCAGGTAATTATATAGATGGTCTTTCCTGAGGCCTTTCTTCTTGTCTGCAAACTGAAGGAGCAGCTTCAAGACACCTTGAATCTCTATTTCTAGCTCGCATTCCAAATAAGGCCCCTCAGAAACCTTGGAAAGCATTTGGGAGGTTCTTGAGTTAAATATATCCATTCCCCTGACACTGTCTCTCATGTGGCATTTGACTGATAAGAGGGTGAAGGGGCTTGAAGGACGTGTTTGTCCTCATGAGGGGGTGGAAGAAGGTGAAAGAAACATTTGGCCATTTGCATGTGTGTATGTGTCCTGGTGCTGCGTCACTTGTATGTAAGTCATGCAGAAGCAAACTTGAGCAGCATTTGGTGGGTGTCGGTGACAAAAATAGCACCACTTCTTGAAGAGATGTCCTCCTAGCTAGGGCATGCCAAATACAGCAGAGATGCTGTGGGGCGACTATCAACATCCTTTTAAAGACAATTTATGAAAACACTTTGACTAAAGCTAAAATTAAGTGTCATGAAGTACTTGGTATCACTTAATAATCCAGTTCAGTTCATTACCGTTACATAATAGATTCGGAAACCACACTTTTTAAAGCATTCGTTAATCTAGGTACATTTATGAATGTATATATTTTATACAACCTTAAAAGTTTGGGGGTTAATAAGATTAAATTATTTTTTTTTTTTTAGTCTCCTATACTCACCAATATTGCATTTGTTTTATAAAAAAGATGATTAAACAGTAATATTATTTAAATTCAAAAAACGCTTTTCTGTTGTAATACATTTTAAAATATTTAAATTTTCAGCATTATTATTTCAGTGTTCAGTATCACATGATCCTTCAAAATTTATTCTAATATGTAGATTTGCTGCTCAAGAAACATTTCTTATAATTACTTGTAATTACATAAACCTCTGAATGTAATTTACGTAGAAATTAAAATGAATCAAGATTAGTAAATGCTGTAAAAGTACTGCATTTGTTAACATAAAGAACTTAATTATAAAACGTTACCACAATTTTTAGCACTAAAAGGGAAACCAGAGGAAAAGGGTAAATAGTGAGCAGAAATTAATGCAAAATTGAGACATTGGGCCTCATTTAAGATACACTGTGTAATGCATCTGTCATATTCACTTCGGTTTTATAAATTACCACATAAATAATGTATTCTGTCCATATTTTCAGAGCCATTGTTTTTTATATCACTTAAGATTCTTGCATTGTTAATATTTAAGTGAAAGATGCAGACATTTAGAAAAGGGAAATGAAATTCCAGCTAAAGACTATAAAAGTTTCATATACATTTCATGTTCAACTACTGAAAAAACAAGGACACTGAACCGAAAAAAAAACCCTACCGTTCTGAACAAGACACTTAAATCCAATATGCAGGGAATGATGTTGTGAGAAATGTGAACAACTGTATATGATTAAATCTGAATGCAGCACAGCTATTTTTAGTTGATGTTTCTGTTGTGAGTGGTACAGAGCCAGCGGAGGAAGAAAAGCACTCTGCCACCCCTCATGCATTCAAAATGTCACACTCATATCAGAGCTGCGTAGATATCAAGGTCACAATATTAGCAACAAATCATAAACATAAACTACTGTACTTTAAATGACTGCACATCACAATGTTAAAAAGTACTGAAACCTCTCAGAACGGCTTTAAAAGATTTGAAACGGAAGAAGAGAGGGGAAGTGAACCCTCTGGAGCTTCACCTGGTTGGTCAGCTGTCTGGGATCTGTGTTAACAGCCACACTCCTGCACGCTCTCAGCTTGAGCCCGTCTGGGAGAGCGCAGCTGCCGCAATGCTGCATCTCCGTACTGGATCCCTGAACCCATCCGCTCGGGGTCCAGCTCGCCTACACAAACAAACCACAAGCACAGCAGCGTGATTCAAATGTTTTTATAAGCTTATAAGTAACAGCGAAAGGCTCTGGTATTTTTATACCTGACTCTATTTTGTTTAGGATTTTCCGAGCACACTGGACAAAAGCTTCCTCCACATTCTCCCCTGTTAAAGCACTGGTCTCCAAAAACATGAGCTCTAAAAACAAAGATATAAACAATTATGTCTGTTTAATAACACTCATGTGAATGCTCTCTGAAAAAAAAGATTGTTAATAATATTTTTTTATATATTATTATAGTATTTATTATTATTTTTTAGTGTGGATTTTAATGTCATATTTTTATTTATATTTTTGCAGTTCATTTAAATTTGCCTACAGTCATTTTAGTACTTCTAACATAAGGTATTTTATCTCATTTAGTTGCCATAGTGACACTGTTGTTTCATTTTCACATTCATATTTTTAATTAATTTAAATGAATGCAAACCATTTTGAATAATTTCTGTTATTATAAGCACAATTTCTGTTATATCTATAAGCACATGGTATATCCACATTGGTAATGCACCAATAACCAATAAGTGTTTAGCCTCTGAAAAAGTCCTTATGATCTTGTGACAGCCTCTTCAGGTTTTTGCTCGTCATACTATACTGCAGTGGCATCTAGTGGTAAAGTCACGATATCAAAGCAGACACAGAATATTATCAAATACATGATCCTAATTTTGAGCTATAAACACGCTTTAAAGGATATCATGGAAAGAGGATGTTTTTAGCTAAAAGCAATGGTTTAAAGTTAAAATCATCTTAATGGCATTAATTGATGTACTTTAGTCATTTATTACTTCATTCAAACAATTAGATGTCACTACAATATTCTACAATTGTTGGCAGCCGGGAACTGTTTGTCTGACATACGCACCATTCTCTTGAGCAAAGCGTGAGGCCTCCAGAAAGGTGACTTCACGGTCAGCATCCAGATCTTTCTTATTTCCACACAGTATAATCACTATGTTCTGGCTGGCCAGCATCCGGGCATCTGTCAGCCAGTTGGTCAGAGCGTTGTATGTTTCCCGACTAACATCCAGGGACAGAAAGCGTGAGAAATCAACACACTTAAGGATCTATAAAGCATAGTATAGCTCTACATAAACATCCAGCAACATACAAATATCTGGGGGGGAAAATATGTATATTTTGCAGAGGCACTGGATGTACAAGTGTGACTTTACCTAGTGATGTCATACACGAGAAGAGCCCCTGCTGCCCCTCTGTAATAACTGCGTGTAACAGACCTGATGAGAACAAACATTGAACCCCTGTAACATCTGTAAAAGCTTGTATATGAGATCATCCTATTATGATTTCTGAAGGATCCTGTGACACTGAATATTGAGCATAATTCAGCATTGTCATCACAGGAATAAATTATATATTTAAACATATTAAATTACTGAACAGTTATTGTAAATTGCAATATTATTTCACCACATTGCCATTGTCACTGTATTTTAAACCAAATGAATTCAGCCTTGGTGAGCATAAAGAAGCTTCTTCAAAATATAAAGAGGATATTTAAAATATCTTGGAACAGTGTATACTTCATTTTGAGAAATATTGTGAAATAAATGCTTGATTAAAGGCTGTATTGCAATTCACAAACACGTTTATCTTCATACTGAAGAATCAGTGAGAATAGGGTGAGATTTGTTATCTTTCTGGAAATGAAAGAATACAATTGTTAAACTGAAAGTACTAGAATGAACAAAGCCAATGCAAATGTTTAAACAAATACGTGCTAAAACATTGACGTCCAAATGACGTTACTGGCCGTAAATAGTACTCTGGGTAGCATATTGGGATTATATCAGCAATCAATCACCCTGCTGTGTAGATAACGTCACTAGACACTGCAAAATCAATAACAATTGACTGCTAGTCTAATCATATCTGCTCGCCATAGCAGGAGTGTATGACTCAGACCTCCTTACACATTAGCCAGATACACATGTTTCTGTTCAACCTGGAGCATTTTTTTTGCTGAATTTCGGTTCTAAAATATAATATTTGCTATGAGGTATTAAGCCACATAACTCTGAAATAAACATGCAAGACAATACTTTAATGCACACTAAACAGAACAGTGCCAAAAGCTCTTCTCAGTGTTGTTCAAAGACGAATTGCATAATACTTAGCTTTAAGCTATCTTGTGTTTTTTTTTTTATTAATTATGTAACGGTGATGAAAAACTGTTGTGACTTGTTCAATGAAATAAATAGAACCACTAGAGTGAAAGCACCGCCAGCATTCAGAAGTGGCCAAAACATCAGCCAGAAAGCATAGGAAGTAAGAAGTGGTCTGTGGTCACCACCTGCAGGACCACTCCTTCATTGGGGGTGTCTGGCTATAATTTCCACCTGTTGTCTACTCCGTTTGCACAGCAACATGTGAAATTGATTGTCAATCAGTGTTGCTTCCTAAGTGGGCAGTTTGATTTCACAGAAGTGTGACTGACTTGGTGTTACATTGTGTTGTTTAAGTGTTCCTTTTATTTTTTTGAGCAGTGTATATATCACACACTTTTATACATACGTATATCACACAGACTTTTTTTTTCCCCTGGAAATGATGGAAAAACCCTGAAAACGTAATGTTTTCAACGTTTAAGTTTAATTATACTTGTGATTTGGATATGCATAAAAATGCACTTGCAAAAATGCAAAAATCTCAGAAGGCATTCAAATTAAAGGCTATAACTCAGTAGACCTTTATGCAATCCAAGTTTCTTCAAGTTATAAAACATTATATTTGACACTTCTCATCCGGGATCATCGCTCATCCTGACCACAGCCACTAAACCTCACCACATGCCTCTCCATTTCCAAATCCCAATCAGCGGCCCTGTAATTTCACTAATTAGCCTGTGATTTGTTGACAACTTGACTGGATTATACTGCGACTGATGCCTTCTGGTGTCTGAGCGTCTGGTGTTGTGTTTGCAGTAATCCACGCTTGTAATCGTTTCCCGTTTGCTAATTAAGAGCAGATAATTGCGGCTTGATTTACTATTTTGCTGACTGTTGACAAATTGTTGAAGGCGTGTGCCGGTGGTGGCAGCTGTTAGGAGGGAGAGAGAAACAGAGAGAGACGAGATGAGCTTTCATACACGGCCGTGTGTGTCGGAACAGCTCCCTAACACATGCTGTCACTCGGCGACTATTAAACTCCACAATGTGCAAATACCATTACAGGATGTAGCAATTTGTCCATTTTAACCTATTTGGGTAGGATATTTTTCAACAAGGCATCTCTACATATGTTGCAATGACATCATATTTGCACAATTCTATTACTTGTGTGGTAATTGTTTTGTTTTCCAAGAACGTCCAATTTAAAACAATACAGCGAAGTGGAATTTCGGCGTATAACAGCTGCCCTTAATTTGAATAGGCCAGCTGAGACCCCTTAAGGATGACCACTACAGGACCAATATATACGGTCAGATCTGGACGCCCCTGAGTGTCTCATCCATAATGCATTTGGCTCCAATAAAGGCGCCGATTAGAAGCTAATTTTAGCAGCTAATTTAAGGCTGTACTCAAATATAGGAGTTTTCATTTGCATATATATAAAAAATGAATGAACCTCTGGATATATATTCTGACAACAGGACAAGCCCTAAAGACATCTAATAACAAACTAACGTCATGCTGACTGCCAGCTACTTATGGAAGAGGCAGGATTGAGATTTTAAAATTGCATAATGATATTATACTGATATATGAGTCCAGGACTGACACCCATGCAAATAATGTGACTTATCTCGCATACAAACTGTATATGTGAACCACAAGTAATGAAAAAGAAAATGTAGAACGAAAGGCAGGTGTTTCCTTCAACCGCCCTTATTGGCTCAATTTAGATTATTATACATCCGTTTATTCTCATTGGATCGACAGATTATATGAATACAGCAATTATTAAAATAGACAAGGGAACTATTCATCTTGCTGTCAAACTCCATCATTAAATTGATTGACAGCGGGCTCTGTATCTGAAGCCAATCAGATGCAAAACAAACGAGTTGCATATGAACACAAACCAAGGTGGGTCATTAAGCATGCACAGAGGGCAGTTCACAAGTCCTAATGATGGGTCAGGCTTTAGGTGGGTCACGGCTAGAGGCAGGTTTTCTATCTCATCACATCGCTCCTTTTAATCTTCTATTCTCTTAATGAATCTAATAGAGGAGCTGTCGTTGATTAATGGCACTCGGTAGAGGCTGGGAAGTATTAGTTTGGAATTTTATCGGCCTTTATTTCCTCCGGAGCTATGGCTGGTCATTATTTATGAATGTGACTTTTTTTTTTGATGGACAGACAGATGAGGTTGCAAAGCCTGTGATATCATTATTGACTTAAAGGGACAGTTCACCTGAAAATGTCATTCCAAGCCTGGCTTTCTATTTTATGCTAAGAAATACATATTGAAAATTGCCTTATTGTTATTTCAATCAAACATGGACAAAATAGTTGAAAATAACAGTTTTTAATGGAATTGAGAAAAAAATAATAATTTTAAATTCTGTAATGATTTTGCAATTGTGGAAGAGTTCTATGTAGATTGCCATTCAGAAATTTGGGATCAGTAAGATTTGTAATGTTTTTATTTAAGAAGTGGCTGCAGTTATTTAATCAGAAAGACATAAAGAGTTGTAAAATTGTGAAACATTATTATAATTTAATCATTAACCCTTTGGTTTTGGGAAGGCTGATTTTTTTTATTTGAAATTGTAATAATATTTTACGGTATTGCTATTTTTACTGTATTTTTAATTAAATAAAAGCCTTGAGCTTACAAAGCCCCCCCCCAAAAAAATTATGAATGAATAGTAAAAATATATAGTAAGCTATATATATATATATATATATATATAAACAAAAAGATTGGATTGCAATTAATCGTGATTAAGTGTATGACAGCACTATATAAAGCACATTACAGTGTATGTAGCCATTCTACTGATACAAAACTTACCACATAAATCATACAGGTTTGAAGTGAGGAAAAGATGTCAGCCACCCAATTTTTGGATGAACTATGCCTTTAAGAGAGGGCGGAGCCAGACCGAATAATAGCTTGTTACCTGAAACTAAAGGAAATAGAGAAATGTTTTACATACCTTGATGTGACCGAGGTCTACAGTATGTATCAGTATTGGCTACTCACCCTACCACCTCCAGACGACCTCACAGCTGATTAAGAAGTGCTTGCTGATTAGAAGAGTGACTGTGGATGGTCTGGGTGATAGAGTGAGCGAAGAAAGAGAACTTCATTAACTCTTGGTGCATTAACGGTGATGAAATGTAATACAAGCCTCATGAATCCTCCCAGCCAATCAGAGAAGGTGAGGAACAGTAAAGGGGACATGAGGAATGGCCCTGTAGAGGGCAGCACTGTGACCTTGCGGCTTATTAACTCTTTTGCATATGCACATACATGTATGAACCAGTTCTGCGACATGGGTGAGATGTGACATAATAAGTTTAACCAATTACAAATGAGCCGCGTTGTGAAATCACGATCATACCTGTCAGCCGCCTTCCTGATGTGACAGCAGAATGCAAAAATGCAAAGGCAAAATTTACTGATATCATCAAGATGCGTGTGGCAGTGTAAACATATTTACTAAATGTCGAGACATTCACCTGATAACCACTATGATGAAAATTTTTTTTTTAAGTTTGCTGGCATATCTCAAAGCAAACATATATAGTGTAGGATTTAAAAAAGAAATAAATAAAACGAAAAAATATATCAGTAACAGATACAGTTAAGAGATCAGACAGAGATCAGACCCCCCCCATTTAACGTTGTTAGAAGTGAAGTCAGTGCTGACAGAGCTGGTGACAGATTACTTCTACCTTTAACCGTGACTGCTTGGCCTCCTTCTCATCTGCCTGAGCTCTAAGGGTCCTCAGTGCCACCTCCAAGGCATCTCGGCTTGCCAGCAGACAACTGTCACAGAGGAAACACATGCAGAGTACTGTACTTACTGCAGCTTTCCAAATGGAGACATAAAGATTAATTAAACTATGGCTTACATAAAGATATATAAATATAATTAAAATAGGATACTATTGAGTGACAGAAAACATTATATGCTATATGCATTAATCATTTTCTAATGAGGAAGTGATTAAAAGGCTTTGTCAGACTAAATATATACAATTTTGGGATTATACGATTTTCATGACTGAAAATATAAAATGTGAAAATAAGTATAAAAAAAAAAGTCATATTTATAGATATATATTAAAACATTTAAAAGTTTAGCATTTTTTTAAATTAAAAATACAGTAAAACAGTAATATTTTTCAATATTAAAATAAAATAATTGGTTTTAATATTTTTTACTGATTTTTTCAACTATTTTTTTAGTCTGCAGAGTCACATAATCCTTCAGAAATAATTCTTATATGATGATTTTTTTAAAAAAAGAACAGCATTTGTTTGTAAATGTCTTTACTATTGATTTTCATCATTTACAGCACCTTTAAGGAATAAAAGTGCTGAATAAAAGTAGTAATTAAAAAACAAAAACTCTACTCATCCCAAACATTTGAACAGTAGCATATATTTTAAATAATATTTCAAAAAGAGTTACCATTGCAGTTTTAAACTATCGCACTTTCTAAAAAATTTTATTGAGTTGACATTGAGACTGTATTCTTCAAATCAAAACTCAGTTCTTTTCAAAGCCAAGTAGGAATATTAATACAGCTGTTCATGATGATCATTAGCAAAGCACACAATGAAAAGCTCAATACATCCTGCAAGTAAATTAGTACAGGCATCATCAGTCTGATTTTTACAAATGACTGCCTTCCACATTATCCAGACACCGTCGCTGCCTCCTACAGTGAGGTGGGACATGTTTTAGCTGTTTTAGCTGATGATCTGTTGTGACAGTCTCATGATGGTCTTAGTCACTAATGGGAGCCAACATTCCTCAGCATCTCCACCCACACTCAAACAGGGTTTCCTAGAAAATCCCGACAAGCTTAATAAAACATCAATAGTGCCAAACGCATGGTACGGCGAATCAATCCGAAGCATCAGCCGGGCTGCAGCCTGACAGGCACAAAAAACTCCCTGTGCACCTCCTGTCTCACTGTAGAGACCACGGGACGCTGCGGCCTGACACCAGAACTCATCACGTGGCTTTGATCACATAGAAAGAACCACGCAACGTGTCGCAGCTGTGCGACGAAACGCTGCATCTGTCAGATACCGCTGACAGTCCCGCCCTGCACACTCAGTGCGGAGAGGTACTGATCTCTGTAAGTGGTGACTGAGAGGTGCGCTTACTGACGGATGAAGGTGACCCAGTTTGTAAGGAGAACTATTAGCATAGTTTTTTGTAGCTCTGGGAGAGAACAATGTAACTTCTGATAAACAAGTGGGGAATCGAGGACAGCATCTGAACTGGTAGTGATTTGTTAGATCAGTTAGAGCTCTTTAACGCTGCAGAATTTTATGGCCTAAGCATTGAATGAATTGTTTGGAAGTTTTTGAACAAACAAGGTAAAAACAAATGCATAGTATAAAAATGTAAGTGCTTTTTTGACCTTGCATGCATGTCAACCTGTTGTTTGGGACTCCAAAACCCAAAATATAACTTTTCATTACCCACAATAGAGGCACTTTAAGTAAAGATAACTAAATTAAACTGCAATATTATTATTATTTTTTAACATATTTGAAGTAAAGCTGAAATAAAGGTAAATGTTTAATATAAACAGTCTGTAAAAAGTGAGAAATATTGCTTTGGCAAATGCAGGAAAAACCTACATTTTTTTATATATTAAATAAAAGTTATCAAAACAGTTCATCAAACATTTAATAAAAAAGGACCGTAAAAGCATTACAACATTTTAAGTCATCAAAGATTTTTATAAGGAACAGGTTGTTTTTATATTACTAATAATGTATACATTCAAATATAGATTTATAAAACTATCATATTGCTCCAAAATACTTCAAATATAGTCAGGACAGGTATGGCACTTTTATGAACCTCATAATTCTTTCTTTCTTACTTTACTTGTGTTATATGTGAAAGAGCAGCCAGTGCAGTCTTCAACATTTCTTCTTTATCGCTTCACAAAAGCTCTACAGGTTAGCAATGACATATGGGTGAGTAAATGATGACAGAATTGTAATTTTCAGTAAACCATCTCTTTAAATTGAGGCGGTAAACATATATTCTAACTACAAAGATGACTATTATGTTTTAGTACACAGTGATGACAGCACTAAAATGAAGAAAACAAGACAATAGAGATGAGTTACAGAATGGAGCAATAACATCTGCGCTATCATTAAACAAAGCCGAGACAGTTCAGTGGCAATGAAAAACCCATCAACCATCTGGAGGACAAAGAAAAATCATATAATTGTTCAGACTTACGAAAAACTAGAGAGAGAGAGAGTGCTTCGCTTGGCCGTTGACTCCGGTTTCAGACAGTTGAACTAAAACCAGAAATGTAAATTCCAGAAAGCATGACATCTGCCTTTCTCCGAACTTTAGGCCTCATCTGTTAAAAATTATTCCCATCTGATGGTGAAGAAAGAGGGGGAAAAAGTTAAATGCATTAGAGATGGAACTTTTATTTAACATGGTTTGCAGTGGCTACGCTCAAACTAATTCCTCCAATACACTTAATGGAAAAGAAGAGCTATTCATTTCCTCACAAACACATCCATTAGGAGCAGAGATGGCTGGCGTAGGAATCTGTGTTGATGTGCTGCTCTTTACGGCATGTAAAAGAGAAGCTGAACTGATCGGTAGGGCATGCATACATGCATTCTCTCTCTCTCATTCGCTCGCTTACTCACTCCGTCCTCTATCCTCTGGGGTAAAATTATCTTTTGGAGCTGTGCCAGCTGTCCTTGTTGAAATGGCAGAGGAAAGTGGACATGTTCTTGTCTGAAACCAGCTCCAGATAAAGTGATTATGTCTTACATTATGCCAGGCTGGGTTTTCTTCATCATGCAAAGTAGCAGGGAAAAGAAAAACGAAGGAATGAAACATAAGCAAGAATTAAAATGAGAGTGAGATAAATGGCTACAGTGCTATCAGCCATCTTGTAGCACTTCATATCACCCATCTGGACTCAGTCACAAGTCACCAGCCATTTCAGCAGATGGGTTATTATAATCGCAAGTGGGATGTGGGGGAAAAAAAATTGAGAGAGAACATACAGTACCAACTCTGATTTTTGAGTTTAAATACTACTTCAAAAATAAAATAAATTATTTTTAAAAAATACTTTTTTTTTTTAATTGCTCATGTCTTTAAAATTAAAATAGGTGCATGAACATTTTAGAATTACTAAGATTTTTTTCCATTTTAATTTTAATAATTTTGTATTTTTCTATAATAAATAAATATATATTACGGTTTTAGCAGTAGTTATTTAGGTAGTTACATTAAACAAATATTTATATATAAAATATTATCTTTTCAACTAGCTGAAATAATTTATTTAGTTAATACTTTACTTTTTAGTTAACATTTAAGTAATTTTAGTCAACTATAATAACCCTAAAGGTTACTTCTGTCAGAATGCGCAGCTTTGAAACATTCAAACGCATGCAGACAAGAATAAGAAACACATCCGTTTCAAAAATGACAAACGAAAATGTCTCAACTAATCCTTTACGGGTTAAAAGTGTTATTTTATTACTCAAATGAGGTTGTGAATGAACACACTGGACTTTGGATGTCACGGCATATAAGTGTGTTCTCAATAATTTTCTTTTATCTCATTGGATCCGGCTGGAAAGAAAAGATATCCGTTTTAATAAAAGACATAATCTTATTTTAAATAAATATGAGATCAATTCCCCAATTTCGAATTCAGGGATGAAAACTGAAGCAGTAATGGGGCGACCGTGACAATGGGCTGAGAGATGGAATTGGGAATTGGATGGAAAAATAGAGCCATTATTCATAATACGTTCATCTTCCAGTGCACGCAGACTAGATTCATCTCTCTCTTCTTTCTTTCTTCTTTCTACAGTTCTTCACTCTTATAATGGCCATTCTGCATCCCCATTTCCCAGCTAACAGCACAGATCACATCAGAGCCGTCCATTCATTTGGAGCAGTGTGAAGAGAGCTAAGAGTGCGCAGAGCGAGAGTCAAAACGGGAAGCTCTAACGCTTACACGGGCTTCGCGTGTGCTTTGTGTCAGATTCCTTGACCATCTAAACGAGGGGTGCAGAGTAGTATCGCTTCGACATACAGCTAACAAACCACTTGGCTTTCAGGCCTTTTGATTTTGTTTGAAAGCGGCAGACAATCCTCAGCCAAATTGACAAGATGGTGCAAAGCCAAGAAAGCAGCGAATGAATAGCCCTCTACGAACACCATTAGCCAACCAGAGACCACCTCAAACTTCTATAGAGTCTTCAGCTTGTCCAGAGAATGACTGTTTGGATTCATTAACAGGAAGCTGTAAATTGAACGGAGGGATGTTATGTCTCCTGTTCAAGTGAATGTTATGTGAGAAGTTGAAGGTGACTTAAAACAACTACAGACAATGAATGGCGCTGAGGGCTGTTTAGGATAAGCGGAGAAGAAGCCGATAAATAGACATCTGCTTTGTTAGTGCTGATGGTGTTCAAAAGCTTGTTTTGCTCTTTGATCCATCCAGCCAGCCTCTTACAAACAGAGCTGATGAACAGCACAAGACAGCAAAGACGAATGCTGAAAATGTAGTGTCCATTTATAATGCATGCTAGGTCTTAAAATTGGGTGCAAAGACTACCGTATGTGGTAACACTTCAGAATAGGGGTCCAAAATAAAGCATTAGTTAATCATTAATTAATGGTTAATTTGTTCACAATTAAGCATTAGTTGAGCAAAAACATACTACTAATTAATTATTAAAATGTTGGGTTAATCATTAATTAGTAGTGTGTTTTTGCTCAACTAATGCTTAATTGTGAACAAATTAACCATTAATTAATGATTAACTAATGCATTATTTTGGACCCCTATTCT
>JAUCMT010000056.1:16221466-16233987 GCA_032357475.1 Enteromius thamalakanensis
CATTCAGATTGATTACAATTAGTATAATTACAAATACCATGGTGAAGCTAAATAGCTAGTACAGCAAAACCATGTTAATGTGTGGTTACTTTAGTTTAACTATTATGTTTGTTTTTTTTTGTAGTAAACATGTTTAATTATGATAACATGTAACCGAGTGCAGAAATGAACGTGAGTAATCTTACCTGATACTGACATTACAATAGCCAGTTATATATCAATATATATTAAA
Source organism: Enteromius thamalakanensis (assembly GCA_032357475.1). Classification (NCBI taxonomy): domain Eukaryota; kingdom Metazoa; phylum Chordata; class Actinopteri; order Cypriniformes; family Cyprinidae; genus Enteromius; species Enteromius thamalakanensis. The sequence goes on from JAUCMT010000056.1 coordinate 16,221,699, forward strand.
CAGGCATGTAGTAAGAGGACCTACGGCATATCAGATTGGCTAAAACACACAAGGAAACATGTTGTGAAAAATAATATCACAGACATCGCATTCGACTCTAGGATTATCACAGAGGTTGTGATAGAAAAACACATTGCAGATTCGGACGGGATTAAAATCACCCAGTACATCTGTGAAACAAAACATTCTCTAACGACCCCCTGTAACACTAGTCCTGTCTGAATAGGGCTTTACTTTTAGTCATTATTTAGGTAGCACACATATTCTGAATACCTTTGGCAGAATTCAAATTAGCCATTTTAATCTAGATTAATCTAGATTAATTTCATCTAGATTAAACAAATTAATCTATGCCCACACCTAATATATATATATATATTATTGTGATTCAACAGGAAAAGAAATGCAATACATAATAACCATCTCCATTAAGAATAACGAGAATTCATGGGAAATACAATAAAACTAAATAGCAAAAAACGACCAGATGCATTATGGTAATAACAATTTTTTTTAGAAAAATGTGCACATTTATTGCAAAAATAAAATAGATTTAAAAAATGCAATAAAATAAATAATGCAGATTGCAAAAAAGTTGTGTTAGTGGCCTGGAGGGCAGCCCACACACAGGTGTACAGCGTGCCAGACCAGTGAGGTTGTGTTTGTGAGTGCAACATCTAAAAGTACGCAGAAACAAAGCAAGACTGAGAGGAGTTCTCTGACCTGTGACCTCCTGTGTCCTGAATTCACACTCCTCCAACAGTAGGTCCCAGTTCTCCCTCTCTGAAGCTGCTTCTGCTGCAGCTATAAGCTTGAAGCACTGTTAGACTCACCTTAAGAGCACAACTAAACACACACACACACACAAATGGAGATCCTTGTTTAGAAACAGATCCATTTTATGGTTCCTTTTTAAGAGCAGTTAGTCACAAAAACAGTAATGTGATATAAAAAACATTTGTTAGTGAAGCCGCATTTTAAGATTTTGAATCTCCATACCATATGTCATATTAGTACAAATTATACATTTTTTTTATTTTACAATATTATAGTAAAAGCAGGGTACAATTTTTTACGAAGAAACATAATGTTTCAAACATTCAGATTTGAAAGTGCCAGGCAGCCATGCTACATAAAACAAGACAATAACAGCCAGTTAAAAACAAATTGAGACAAAAAAAAAAGACGAGACCGGACCACCCTGATTTACAGTGCACAAATGCTGAGTATGTGTAAGTGTGTGTGTGTGTGTGTGTATGTTCTCTTGGATGCAGTGCAGCGACAAAGGCACAAGCCACCTCTCAAAGCTGTTAAGGGCCTTTCTTCCAGCACCACATAAAGTAAGACATTAATTCAGTATTAATTATACAACACGTCAAACTACATCTCAGTCCCGGCTCCCCCAGAGTCTCTCGAGCGTTCTTAATGACAGTAATTACCACTCATAAAAAGACCCATCTAAAATTAACATTTCTTCTCCGCCTTGATAGAGAAAATGTAAATAGCAGTGAAGTACAGATGTTATGATTAGGTCCAAATTGCACATCGTTCTTTTGTTTCCATGTGTGTCGGACAGAACAATGGCAACTTGACAAAAGCACCACAGGCCAAATTTCTCAAAGGAGGGGGAACGCGGACCACTTCAGGAGAGAACCTGTTTAACATTTAGATTGTTTCTCCTAATGGGGGGTGGGCAAGATATCTGTGTGTGTGTGGCTGTACAGAATTCTGTGTAGCAGCATCGTGTACAATAAAATGAAAGAGAAGACAATGTTGTCCACTAAAGTGAGATCTGATTGCAGATCCTGCTGCACAGGGGTAGCATGGCATGACATTATAAGATCTCATTCTTTGTAGGTGACTTTCACGACATGAATGTGGATGAAACAGTTTCAGTTTGGATAATTTAGCATCTAGCATTAGCATGGTTATGGGCCAACCAAAAACAAAATAATAACCATATTTCTGAAATAAAAACCAACCTGGTTATGAGACAGCGCCATTTCATCCATCACTGGGGTAAGATGGCCCCGTACACCTACCCTTGGGGTAAACGTAGCAAACTATTAGGCTGTTTTGGAGAATATATTAAATAAATCTGATATTTATAGATAAACTGGACAGTTTTTTGTTTGTTTGTTTGTTTTTAGTGTTTTTGAATAGTCTCTGATGTTCACCAAGACTGGATTTGATCAAAATACAGTAATAACTATAACATTGTGAAAGAGCACTACATATTAAAATAACTTGCATATACCTGTAACGGTTTTAGGAATATATACATATATATATATGTATATATATATGTGTGTGTGTGCACGTGTGTGTGTGTGTTTAGTTTTATAGTTTTTTTCATCAACAATTCAATTGATCAGAAGAAATGTATAATGTCAACAAATATTTAATCTTAAGGAAATGTTGTTAACTTATACTACTAATCATAAAACGATGATTTTGATGAAAAGATGAAAATAAGATTTCTACATGGTAAGTGTATATATTTACATTCTATTAATATGTAAACATCATCAATTAATTTATATTATATTTAAAGTACACACAGTACACTCTCAGAAAAAAAGTACAAAAGCTGTTACTGTGGTGCTACACTTTTGGACTTATTAGGTTTAAATATCTACACATTATTTGATAACTTTTATTATGATTAATCATTTAACAGCACTAATGTATATATATATATATATATATATATATATCTTCTAAGTAATTAAATGCATTGCTGCTGAAAAAAATAATAATTTTTGATCCCACTTAATGAGTTTTTTTAATTATTATTATTATTTACATTCTCACATCCAATTAAATCATCCTTATAATTATTGCATGTACTGTATATAATGCAATAAATAATGAACCAGCCTATTTTAGGCTATTTTACCATGCGCTGTTCACCATAAAATCACCAAGAAAATAAGTAAAAAACATTTTATTTTAGGGTCTCTTAACTATTATTATCCATTTATTAGTAGCACATACTAATAATTTATTCTATATCCCTAATCCTACCCAATAACTAAACTTAAAAAAACAAAACTTTATTAACTAGTAATAAGCAGCAAATTAGGAATTTACTTAGGGAAAAGACATAGTTAATAGTAAGTACACTATTCTAAAGTGTTACCATTAAAATATGTTCAAATGAGAATTTCAGATCTATGTAAAAACATGTATCGAATGCAAATGTTCAGTTTGGAGCATTGAGTAAACTGATAAGACTATTTCTGTCTTCTTAGATGACAAGGCACATCTCCTCCCAGCCTGTCTGTTTCTCAGTCTCTCTTACTGATGGTTAATAAATATGGGAGTGCTAATCTGCTACGATTTTCTCTGCCCTGGCTACGTCCATCACGCTGTCACCTGCCCCCATATGTTTGACAGTTTATTCTGCCTCATCAAAGCCAACACAGCAAAATCACTTTCCCTTCTGCAGCCAAATCCACTCCTGGGTAATCACCAATAAGTGGCTTTCTGTATGCACAACTACAGAGAGAGATGGAGGAGAGAGAGACACACAGAGAGAAAAAGAGAGACAGCAAGAATCAAACCAAGAAGAGAGATTAAAGAAAGGCGATTAAGAGAGAAGGAAACACACACAGCGTTCACTATAGTGTGTCAATTACTGCTGCACTACAGAGTGCTTTAGAGGACCTTGTCTAATGTATGTTAAAGGCGGGCTCAGCTCTTTTGTTAATATATCCCATACTTTTCACCACTGTGCCACACACGCGCATTTACGCTCTGAGATGCGAAGCATCCCCTCCCAAGGCTGCCTGCAAAGGCTCAAAGCCACGGAATTTATTCTATGGCAACAGTCTAATGAGATTTCACAAGTGTGAAGTCAAGGAAATCTATAGATCTATCGATCAAAATGGCACAAGTGGTCACATGAATTCACAGACACATCATCACAAGCTCCAGAAGTAAAGAGCTGGTTTTAGGGCTGTGGACAGTAGGAAGACTGATAGCAGCCATTTGTCTTTACAAAACACATCATGTGTTCATTTCTCAGAAACATGCAGTATAGATCTGGATATGCATACAGTACTTCAGGGAAAAAAACTGTATCTTGGATTGACGTAATGGTGCGTAATTAAAAATAGAATTTTCATTTTTGGATGAACTTACTCTTTAGCTTAAGCTCAAGATATATTCATAATGATTATTTTCAATAACAGCCTAAACAAAAAGCCAGTGGAAATATCTACTGGGAGTCAGTAACATGACAAAGACGACAATGACTGCTGCTTGCTGTAATTTATGTTCCGATACATCTGGATTACATTCAAAGAATATAGAGCAACAGTCATGAAACACTTATTCAAAAGCATACCTACTCTGAAAATAAACATTTTTATAACACAGTCCACGTCTGTTCCAAAACCTAGTGAGACCTCACAGAGTTTGACGTGTTCATAGGTTAACATATTTTGTTGACCCTGGAACAACATTTTAATCAAAAAAATGCAGTCTTGACCGTATCTCTACACCTAAACCCAACCTTACCCATGTGTAATGCCTATTTAATGATAGATGAATGATACTGATGTACAAGCACCAAACACTGATTGTACGCCTAAACAACAATAACAAAAAAAAACACTATAAACTGGGTCTATTTGACAAAGATGTTGACCTAGGAAAACATTAAACTCTGCAAAATCAGGTTCTGCATGAGTCCTCTTGCTGTATACATAGCAAGCCCCCTCCCGAGACAGCATCCTATCCATCACTGAACAATGTAAGTGATTTAGAACTCTTCATGCCACAGAAAAAGCACTCCACGTAGGAGACGTAACTGATTCTAATAGAGATTGTTGTTAGCATGTTGCTAAGCTAGCAAATTATGTGTAAAACACATCAAACACACAAATATTAGGTCAAGTATAATTTAAAAAAATACATACCTAAGTTATCACTCACCTGTGCTGTCATTTCAGAGTTCTTTTTTTCACTAAGCTGGTCGCAGCGCATTGAGCGACTGACTTATCTGTGAGGAATTCATATGATGTGGCTTTAAAATCATCTACTGTAAAGTGAGGTAAGTTAAATTGCCAACCTTTTGAAACGGCTTTGATGCTAAAAGTGCCTTAAAATGTTGCCTACATAGGCAGCTTGCTATGCTTTGCAACAGAGCAACTGTGTATAAAAAGTATGAATGTACATTTATTTACATAAAAGTGTTTGTAAAATGCATAAACTGCATTTACATTGCCTTTCCACCCCCAGAATATATGCATTTCTATTTGTAGAAGTTTCCACACTCAACAGGACTCATGTACAGCACTTTCATTAAACCAACTAGAGATTTTTAATGCAACCAATCATGTTTTTTTTTTTTTGAAAAGCCTTCAAAAGCATAAGGACCAGATATGAGTTCAATTACAGCAAAAGTGGAGCATGTGAATATTGTGTAAACATTCAAATGGTAGTTTGTGTTTGACTTGCAAAGCAGATGAGGATCTATAGGATGACACGACTCCGAACATGCAGGTTTTTAATCTTGGCAGTGGCATTGAATAGATGTTGAATAGCGCTGTAGAGCTTTGTGGAGTTAAGCACCTTTAGATGGCTGTTTGCGCGTAAGACCACTCAATCTCTCCCTCTCTCTCACTCATACACACTTACATATTTACCCTTCACTGCCTTTTTTGCATATTAAACCCCTTTTTGCAGTGAAAAAAAGTAGTACCGACAATGCAGACGCAAGCTGTCTTGTATATCACGCTCTTTCCCCTTGCGACACACACACATACACACACGCGGATCCAAAAGTGATTTGTGTCAATTTTCTTTACCTCAGACTGAATGGTCTCACATCTGCATGGATTAGAGAGAGGCAAACAGAATGGAAGGGATGTCACTCCGCCACTGAAATAAAGACAATTCTGTTGTATCATGTGTCAACCTCTGGTGCTCAGGGGATCAGGGATTAAACAGCAGCTATTGACACCGCAAGCTTGAAAATGGGAAGGCTTCCACATTCACCAGAGATACGGGTTAAAGAATTATTCTAATCCAAAACATACAGATAGAGACGGAAAGAGTGGAGAAAGAAAAAAATGGAGACAGGCTGGAGATGAATGCGGGCATGTGTGAAGGCGTTGGACGTCTCCAGTGACTGATCACTTCCTGGAATCTTAACTGAAGATGAATCAACAGACAACTAGAGTGCATACGGAAAGCATGATTCACTAGAAGTATTAATAAAATTAAGGAGATTTTTACATTTCTTGAAGAAAATGTGAGTGGTGCTTGCTTGGGCAAAACAGGGCATTAATTATGGTAGCCAGAGGCATCGCTAGTGGGGGGAAAGGGTAAAACAGTGCATAGGGCCCAGAGGTCTGAGGGTCTGTGATCTGCTCCCCCCAACCCCCAAACATTATTTTACGACCCATTCCCCCAGAGCTCTACAGTGCACACCTGTGACAGAAAAGTATGTGTGAATATGAAAAAAAAAAAAAAAAAAAAAAAAAAAAAAATATATATATATATATATATATATTTAAATATATTTAAATGTTGTTTTTAAGACATTAACCTCATAACATTTTAATGAACTTAAATTCTCCATGTTGCATCTAAGCTTTATTAGATGTCTTTAAATATACCCTCATGCCACTCTTTTGTTCTTCTTTGCCACCGCTGTAGCGCAAATTAATTTATTTAATATTGATTTCGGAACTTTAAATCTAATTGTTCTTATTTGTTTGAATTAGATATTTTGAAAAAAGCTTATAAGGGTAAGTGTAAGTTTATAAAATTCTAAATAAACTAAATTAGTTAAGTTTCCTTTTTATTTTTTAAATGTATCTCAAATAAATTGTTTGCAACCACTAACCACAAAAAATACTACCTTTTTTCAGTGTAAAAGATGACATACCTTTAGCAAATGTTTAAAAAAAATCCCACGTAAATCACTTTAGTAGCCAAATATCACCTATTTGGAAGGCTAGTTTTTGTTCTTGAACAGAAGGTAGGCTACTCCTGAATTTTTACACTGTGCTCAATTTTTAAACTGAACAGAACTCTATGGGATTTTGTGAGGGCAGAGAATGTTGACTTGTCGTTTACACAAGTACCTTATGTTTTAAAGGTATAAAAACAACGACAGTATCGTATTGTGTCTGTCATCATGAAATGACGTATGACTTTTATAATCAATTAAAATGCGATTTGTTTTTTAAATGCAGTGTGTAGAGTTTTTACACCAAACTCACAGTGATTAAAACATATTTTACTAGGTTTAGTTTGTACGACTGACCCCACATACCTACCTGTTACAAATATTGTATGAAACCATGCATTCTTTGTCATCAAACTCATGAACACACCAACCCTGAATCGATAAGGGCACAACTGTAGTATATGGTATCGGTCGTACTTCACTATTGCACAAACGACCTGAAAGGGTGTATAAGTTGGAGGACAGGTTGGGCAGTTGCTAGTGCATACTAATATGGTGGGCCAGTAGTGCACAACACAAGAAAATCTCCATAACACAACAAATGTGCTTCAGTTTGTTTCTATTGTGTTGAAACTTGTTTCTGTTTCTGTGCTGTGCTATTTTCACTGTGCTGTAACTTGTTTCTGTGGCATTAAGACTTGTTTCTTTTGTGCAATGCTAGTTTCATTATGTTGTGTCTTGTTTTTGTTGTGTTGCAATGGTGCTATATGTCATATGTGCTATGCTGTCCACTAGGCTAACAGCGCCAACATAACATAGAACATTTAAAGTGTGTCCACTGAATAAACATAGTAGGTATTCTCCCAGTCGACTGATGTCATGTGACCTTCTACTGGTTTAAAAAACTATTCTGACAAGCTATGTGTTAAAGTTTAATACAAAGTGTTAGGGGGTTTTACAAAGTCTGCAACTGTTCGTGTATGGCTCTGCTAATAAAGAAATAACGAACATGTTAACATAAACTATTAGACGTTTGCTTATGTTCAGCAATTAAATATTTAATCACATACAAAAGCTGAAATAAGAGGCCTCGGGCTCAAGCATGCTCAGGGAGGCATCATCATAGTTACTACTTGAATTAAAAAAGCCATGTATTGTTAAACACAGCATTAAAAATTTAATCAATTCCACTAATTAAAAAGCTCCGTAGATGATGAATTAGTTAAATATGTATATTAATAATGACACACTGCTAAATTAAACATACAAGTTTGACAAGTAGAAAATGTGATGGATTAAGACTTGCCAGGATGTACAAGTGTGTGTGTGTCCTCGTGGCACCGACACAGTTACATTTTAAAAACCAAGAGCATGTCAGAGAGCATGCGATTCCTTACAGATAACACTAATGGATTCGTTAATTGCTCCAGTACCAGCAACAATTTTCATGGCGACCACCTAATGCCTTAGTAACGGCACTTCAGTGATGAATAATTGGCGGGATGGAGACACAGAACGAGAGATACTTTAAAACAGGGCTGGGTAAAGTAATTAAGCGAGCCCCTATACGACAAGTCCAAAATGCCCTTCACGAGAGCGTGCTGTAGGGCTCTCTTCCTCACAGCCAATCAGCTCTCAGGGATGGCATGTCCTTCCGTCTTGATATGTGTGGCCTTTTTCAATCAGAGAGGATGAGTGTTTTCAATCAGGAGTGGATGGTAAATAGACCTCAGTAAAAGCTGATGCGTGATTGCAAAGGGAAGGGGGAGGAGGTCCATCCAAACCCGTTCTGAGCACTACAATGGGGTAAAAGTGTATGCTCGGCCTTCACGGCTGTTGTGCATGGACCATGTGTTCGTCAAGGCTTTTGTGTCAGCTCAAAGCACCTCTATTGTCTTCACTGGAGTGGCTTGACTCAAAATGTGCTTGCACGTTTTTATTACGTTGACATAGGGTAGTATGTGTTTTTATTATGTTGCTTCAGTTACATATTGCAATGGTTCAGAATTCAAATATCTGGGGACTGTCGCTAATGCTCTATCATGTTGGAAATATGCCCTACACCTAATCAGTCAATCAGTCAATCAATAATGATTGCTAGAAATATCCGCACTTAATTCAAACCACAAACCTACCTGGGGCCTGTTCCATGAAACAAGTTTACCAAATAAGCCAGGCTTATAGCAGATAGTCTGACTTGTTTTAATACAAATTAACTGGCAATAAGTCAGACTAACTAAAATAAGCCTGGCTTATACTCTAATCTTGGTTTATGGAACAGGACCCTCAAGATCTGTTTGCTTCCTTTATGTTAATAAATATTATTCTTGGCATCCATTATGGTGTTATGTGTGTGTCAGTGAAAGAAAAAAATCTCCCTCCATTCCTCCACTGTTCTATTTATTGCTCCTCTCTACCCCTGGACTGGGAAGGTATGTAATAATTTTAAAATAGAAAGTTATTTTAAAAATATTTCACAATAATATGTATATTTTTTTGCTGTTTTGGTTGAATAAATGCAGCCTTGTTGTGCAGAAGAGACAATCAGAAGAGTACACTTTACAAATTTTAAACCGTTAGTTGTGTATTGTTTCTTGCAGTCTTTTTTTTTATTTTTTATAACTGATAAATCAAAATGCTTAAGTATATTGTGACGTCGAGGGGGGTTTAAGATTTTAAAGTTGCTTTTAATTAAATCTCCGACTACGCCACCCTAGGAAATAACCCAGGGAAAATACTAAACCGCTGAATTTAGATTTAAACACACAGGTCGAGACCCTCAAAGTAAAGTAGGCAAGGGACGGGAGTCAGGTGTACAAAAGTTAATATTTTATTAATACAATAACTTTAAAACCAGCTAGGAGAAAAAAAGGACCAAGAGCCTACTTCAATAATAAGAACAAAGAAAAACCAACATCCACAAAACAGCTGAGGTTCATTGACTGGAGCTTTTGCGTAGTCTATAACAAAGCACACTTCCACACACACACACACACACACACACACCTCTTTGCACTATAAAACACACCAAACACTCCAAGTGCAGCGCAGCACACCGTCGACGAGAAATACCACCACAAGAAGGCTAGTCTGCCAAGCACCTCAGCTCCTAAAATAAAACAACAAACACAATACACAATGATTAAATAAAAAAAAAAACACTTTGTACTGCAACTCTTAACATCCAGATCAGGTAAGACAAGGTAGTTACAACGTTCACAAAGAAGTTGCTTTCAGTGTAACCTAAGAGGCTAATCAAAGGAAGCATATAAATTCAGCACAGTAGTTGATGCAGAAAGTTAAATCAGACAACCAAGAAAAAAATTTATCAAAAGGACTTTGGTTACATAAAAAAAAAAATCAAGAAAATAAAAAGACGGATTAAATAAACAAAAAAAACAAAAAAAACATACAACTAGACATACACTTGAAGCAGGACACTACAGTGTCACAACACAGATTTAAGCAGTCCCCGGAGCAGTGGAGAGACAGCAGTGTCTTTAAACGCCGCACAACGCAGCAGCAATAATGTCGGTCAAGTTCAACAAGAGCGTCTTCAAAACATACGGCAGCAGCATAAACAGCGCCGAAACTAATGCACATCAGTTTGGCTATGAACGAGAGGGATTTTCCTATAACAAATGCATGACACAACATTAATACAGCAACACATTTGACTTTGTTAAAACGACTACGGTTAAAACAGTTACACTTACGTACAGGAATACCTAATCACTTCACAAATAAGAATGTTAGCTAGGTGTTACAAACAAACCCAACAGATAAATGAACGTACCTGAAAGGCAAACACCCAACGCCACGCAAAACAGCCGGAGCACTGGAAAGCACGCTATATAAAAAGACACATTACCACTTAGGGTTACACAGAGAAATTTACTTCTTACAAACCATGTTCAAACAACAACAATCATTGCACCAACAGGTAGGTGGGGAGACGGGACGTGACGCGTATCATTGAGCAACCAAACGTCCCTTAAATAGGGAGGTACCTCACTCTAATTTCTATATACCCTTTCACACACCCTGTCGTAAGCAGATCTAACAGACATTGTCACAGCACAGCTTGAACATTCAAAAAGAATACATATTGAGAATCCCAACTCAGGAAGGAGATTGTCAATATTGTGCAATTAACCAAGAGAATGGTCAAAGACACAGGACATCATTATCATCATTATCCTTACATGGGTAACATAACAAAAAATTTTGTTGGACAGACCTTCCTCCCCCAATTTCAGATAGCCTGAAATTCCTGAGGAAGACCATTAACCCTTTCCTTCACAAAACTGACCCAAACTGCCTTTTCATGCCTATTCAGGCCTGAAAATACACTAAACCGGACTTGAATTGTCGATATGCATAACTGCATATTATATCTATCCCACACATTTAATTACCATGTGTTTAATCACTCATTTTATATGTGTTTCAATGATGTATGAATGGTTTATCGTTAAACAGCCGTGTTTAGTATTGTTCTGTTTCAATTTTCTTGCTCGAAATGTTTCTTTCCACCTTTTCTTAGTCAAATGTACTTTAGTCATGTTCTAGAAATCCATGTTTAAAATTACCCTCTGCAAAGTGGGAAAACTGGGAGGAGATACCTCACGACACCTCAAGCAAGAATTAAATCTATTGGGTAAAACATGATTTTGGGATGTGTCCAAAGATGAGTTTAAAACTCAGGACGCCATTCCAATCGCTCCCTTATCTCTTAACTCTTAATCTCAGCTCTCAGCTCTTACGTTTTTTTTAACCTCTTAGCTCTTAGATCTCAGCTAAAGCTATGCATTTTACTGCGTTACTTAAAGAGATGCACCACGTGCTCCAGCAAGCATAACCTGCTGCTGCCAGCTATGATGAGAAGAAAACCAGTCTAGTCTCGTTTCTTTACTTCTTTATTTATTTTCTTTCCGTGAGAGTTCGTGTAATTTAAGTTTTGCCTGCCGTGTTTCTCAAACCGCACCGCAACAACTTCAAAGGACAGCGACTCTCTCTTCTTCAGCCACCGCCCAATCATCAACTCCCAAGACTTCCACAAAGACTGACTTCCAGCCAATCAGCAAATTCGGGGAAGCCCCTTCAGCAATCAGCGAGAAGTAGCCCACAAGCAACGCAAGTAAAACCTTCAGATTCAAGCTGAACTGGTGTGAAATTTATATAAATGTTAACCTCATTGACGAACTCAATGCGAGAGTTAATCTTTTGGTTGAAGGTTGTTCAAGTCGCTGCAATAGAACCTATTGCTGTAGAATTGGGATTTCACATTTTCATTCTCTTAAACTCACTCTTTTCTTACTTTCTCCCTTCTTGCAACTCGTATGAATGCGTGTGTTTGTGTTA
>JAUCMT010000056.1:16234087-16292040 GCA_032357475.1 Enteromius thamalakanensis
TAATACAAATTAACTGGCAATAAGTCAGACTAACTGAAATAAGCCTGGCTTATACTCTAATCTTGGTTTATGGAACAAGCCCCAGATGTGTCAAAATATTAATAATAATATTAAAGAGCATTTCTTGATGCAACTCTGCATCAAGCAAGAATAAAAGGTGTCAGAGTTTTACTGTCTCTAGTGTCAATTTCTTTTGGAAACTACCAATAAGAAACTACTAATTGGTGCATAGTTCATGTCTCAATAAAAAGCTGCCTCAGGTATGTTTATACCATGAGACCAGGTGGGCTTAAACACACTGCATTACACAAAAAAATGATAGTTTAAGCATCGTCACATGAATGCTTTCTTAAAAACTAAATATGAATCTGAATGGCAGTGTAAATTCACATATAGTTAAAACTTTTTAGGTGCTTGTGAGATTCAAATGATAGTAATTGGCCTCTGCATAAACTGACAGCACAAGTCAGAAAATGTTTACGAAGTTAAATTTGGTTATAAAATTTTAAAAAAGCATTCACAAGCTGAGAAAGAAAAGTGAGTCAGTCTAAAAATGAGTCAAAAATGATTGAGCTGATGACAACAAATGGTACAAGGTAGAAATGAATCCATCCCCTTTAGCTGACCCTGTTTACGTCTGAACTTAATGTCATCAGTTACTCATCTATAAGTACCATTTCATTACTTCAAACATCTGTCTGGAGAGTCATTCTCTGTTTGTCTGAGCCCCTGAATGCCTTCTGATGAGTCTTAATTATGCTGTCATAAATAGAAACTAACTAAAAAACAGATGTCACTTCAACATTATATATACTTACTCTTGCATGTTCTGCAGCTCTGCCAGCTCAGCTGAGATTGCTGGCCGCTGTAGACTCCTGCTAATAAACACACAGAGTTCAGTAAGCGAGTGCAGGAGCTTATGCAACACTCAACAACACAAACAAAACAACATAAGCAATAGTTTTTCCTGCCTGCTGAGGTTACTCAGAGATAATGAGGTGTGTGTATGCATTGGTCGGTGTTGTAGAAACAGCAGGGAGCCACAGATGGGATGCAGCAAGGTACAGGGGACAAACCGCACTCTGTTATCCTGTTTTAAAGCTGGTACAGAAAGTATCAGCTTTCCCTCACTTACATAAGACCCTCACTATACTAACATATTAAAATGATGAGTGTTACAAAGTCAAGCTTCATTAAATCGAATATACTTTCCAAACTAATGTCTGGCCTAAACTCACAGTAGGAATGCCTGAAAAGGTACACAATAACAGCAGCAGGCAGCAATTACTGAAGTATGAGTGTTTAAAAATAAAACATATTTACAGTAGAAATATAAGTATATGGTGCAAAAACCCATATTCCAAAAAAATAACATACTTACATTCCATTAAAAAGTTTAAGCAAAGTAAAAACCAAAACTGCATACTGTACATATTATATTATAATATTGTAGAACTAAAAGACTTTAACAAATGTAGCTAACTATGTACAAAAGTTTAAAATAATCTTCAAATGATTATAGTACAGAACGTACAGTATAGATATTATAATAATTGTGTATGTGTGCACATCACAAAAAGCTTGCAACATTTGTTTTAAATGCAAGCAAATATAAATCATTATAGTATACTTATACAACATAAGTATATTCAAGTACATATGAATTTATTTTCAAATAAGCATGTCAGACTTTTTGTGATTATTTATCATATTATATTTAGTGCTGTCAAAAGATTAATCGCAATTAATCACATCCAAGATAAAAAACAATTGTTTACATATTTTGTATACTTTGTATATATTTATTGTCTACGTACCTGTATATATAAAAACACACACAAATACAGGATATATTTTCTAAACATTTTTGCATTTATATTTGTATAAATTTTATAATGTATACATTTATTTAATATAATATTTAATATATATATATTTATATATAATCTTAACATATTTTTTGTAAATATATACATGCATGTGTTATTTTGGATGTGATTAATCAGAGTTTCACAGCATTAATTATTTTATATTATATTAAAATACAACTTGATAACACATTACAGTCTACTATGATTTCTTTATGAACAATACTACAATGGAGAATTTTGTAGAATTAACAATTTTCACACAGAAAGTAACATAGAAACATTAAATTTGAAAGTAGTAAAACTGTAATATTATTTTCAACTAAATGCATGTTTTATACATCAGTATAACTTTTTATCCATGCAATGATACTATAAAAAAAAAAAAAAAGTAGCCTACGTGTTCGAATCCATTTTGGTGCTAATGAATGCAAGTTATGATGTATTCAAAAAACACTCTAAGAAGAACAGCTATAGCACTACAGCATTAGCTATACAGAAAGAAAACATTCAGCTCTTTTCAGTCAACCACAGAGCACACACAGTGACACACTGACATAGAGAAGACCACCAACAATATGCATGTCCGCATAATTAAAATATCACTTCTGCAATTACTGACAAATGGCCAACGTTTTGCTCTGGCCTCACAAAAGCAGGCGGAAAAATGTCTGTCCAGTAGAGGTAATTCTGAACTAATTCTGAAACACTCAAAATCCACTTAGAAGATATAGCAAGTAATGGCTTTGACCCAAGCAGATGAGGCTGTTTCAAAGCCAATTTCCCTTGGATTCATCAAGCTTGACCATTTCTCCAGCCATAATAATCCTCTGGCAGGTTGGCTTCATATTCTCAGGCTGGGGGACAGGCAAGTTTAATGCCCCATAGAAAAACACTCACACAGGAACAAAGAGAACTCATGAACCAGGCAGCGTGCCTACATCAGACAGGGCCCCGTCTCTGCTCACCCTGACCGCTATTAGAGAACCCCCCTGCAATTATCTGCAGCCCATTTATAGTCTGCACTGACAGGACAATGTGTATTATAGACCGAGGATGGAGGTTGCCTTTGGAATGAAATATGTTGATGGTAAATTAATTCTGAACTCAACATATACAACTAAAAATGAAGAAGCGACGGAAATATAGCACTTACAGGCAGTGTTATTACTTCAGGCTGAAAATTGCTTCCTGTTTTCATATCATAAGCTGGGTGAGAACAAGTATTTATTGTTTATTTATTGTTTATACAAAGCTTAGCCAAGAGATAAGATATAGATTCCTCCCCCTGTGCTCAAAGGAATGGATTCGGAAAAAATTGCTGCCATCTTTGAAGTACAGGTATCCGAGAAGACAAGATTTGATATAATTAGCTTCCTTTTTGGATGCAACAAATACGGTACTCTACTGTTCTGCATGTTGCAATGAAGATATTTAAAACAATACAAACTGTTCTACGATTTTTTAGTTAAGCATTAGTAAATAATCAGTTCTTTAATAACCATTGTCCCAACATTTATAGTCATTAATGACAAGCAGTTTATAAATACAGCTATAAATGCCTTGTTCTTGATTTATAAGCATATAATTACAAAGGAGATTTAAAGACTCGGTTATCTTCCTAGCAGAACAAATAAACAAAGACAACACAGAGGGATACAAAACTATTAATTTCAAGATGCAAAAAAATACAAAACTGTACACTTGAATTTTTTTTCTTCTATGAAATTGCAGGTTTGTTTTAATTTACCAAGTGTAGAGTTGTACAGTTTCATTTTTTACATCTTAAATAAATATTTCTGTGTTCTGTATCCAACTGTGTGGTGTTTGTTTTACTTTTCTGTTTGAAAGATAAACAAGCCTTTAAAGCTCCTTTGTAAATATTTTACAAGCTATAAAACTTTAGATGAGCTCACAAAAACAGACGGCTGGCAACTACTAAATGCTTTATAACTATCTGAATTCATTATGAATTACCAAAGGGACATGTATTAATAAAGCATTTATTAACACACTTGGCAACTATAGCATTATCATGTGCCTGAAAAATAACATTTGCTACAATTAATAATTTAGAATTGATAAATTGATCAATAATAAGTATAAAAATACAAATATTAAACATTACATATACACTCTAAACCCAGTTAAGTTGAATTTACTTAAAAAACATAAGGAAACTGGTTGCCCTAAAAAATGTAAGTAATATTTACGGAAAACTTTAAGTAATCATTAGAGTCATTTTAACAACCATTATAAGTTGAATTTACTTTATGCTTTAAATTTGTCTTATTGCTCTATTCCTCTAATTGCATTTAATTACAGATTGTCTTAAAAATAAGTAAAGTGAAACAGATACAGTATGTTGTACTGACAAATGCTATGTTAGTCTAGTTTGCTTAAACAAGAGTAATAGTTACTAAAAAAAAAGAACAATACTGGTGTACTTGATCCTTTACTTTAGGTTTACTCACTGACTTACTATAATTCTATAATAAATTAATTAAAAGATAAGTCACCTGTTAAAAGCTATCTATTTATTACCTTTCTTCTTTTGAAACCAAATAACTCTGATTTCAAGTTGCATCACTGCATTTATAAGAAGAAAATTATAACAATATAGACAAAGGTGTTCGACCAAAGGGAATGCTAATCACTATAATGGTAAGTAAAAAAAAGGAAAAATTAAAACATTTTAGGATAGAATAAAATCGTATGTGGCATATGAGATGTTCAGTTGTATTAAAAATGCAATATTAAAGATGACTTTGTTAAAAGAGATAATTCAGCTAGTGGAATATAACAGACATGGGGATTTTTTTCTTCTTCTTCTGTTGTTGTGTTGTGCATTAGCAACAAATTAGGCCACTGCTGCCTCTCACTGCTTTATTAATGTCATTGGTTCCTTTGTGGCTACTTGAATATTTTAAGAAAGTGTCAATCAAAGCATGTAAGTAAATTGTTTTATTTGCCTTGAACGTTGCTGTAACTTCGTAAAACCTAGTAAGTACAGCTAAGTACAGCTTACTAACTATATCTAAGTAAGGTGAACTATTTGATTTTACAGTGTATGCTCAAGAACAAGGCATTTATAAACACACTTGTAAACTGCTTACTACTGCATAATAACGTTGGAACAATTGTTTATAAAGGATGAATTAAGCATTTACTAATGCTTAACTAATGATTCATAATGTGTTATTATAAAGTGTTACCAAACGGGCTATTTATTATTTTTCTATTATAAATAACTGTTGTTTTATTGAACTTTCTATTAATCAAATGGTCCTAAAACACAAAAATATTAAGCAGCACAACTATTTTCCTAAATATAAATAATGATTTTTGAGGAGCAAATCAGCATATTACAGCATGGGAATTTTTGAGGAGCATGTTACAGTGAAGACTGAAGTAATGTCAACCAGCTTTAAAATAACTAAATGTAAATGTTTCATTATCAAAAATAGTCAGAATAGATACATAAATAAAAATATATATGTGTTTAATATTTTATACATTTAATTATTGAATAGTTTTACAAAAATATATTAAATATGTGTTATTTTTTAATTGCTGTATTATTTCTGTATTGACCAAATGCATGCAGCATTACTGAGAATAAGTATAAATAAAATATACATAAAAAAAATTTATTATAAAAAAGTACTGATCCCAAATTTCTGAATGGCACTAATCTTGAGGTTTCTCATTGTGGTCTTGCTCCAGTTACAATTTAAGATTTCCCTGGTGCAACACACACACACACAAAATATACAGCAGACAACAGGAAATCAGCCGAGTAAGAACTGACGAACAAAGGCTTTTTACGTTTTCACAGTTCTGCCTTTGGGGGCTCTAGGCTTAAATCTCACTAAAAATATTTGATGTGTCCATAGAATAAACCTGAAGGCCTGGCAGGATATTAAAGAATGGATCCAGCTTGTTTTGAGTCACAAAAGCTTGTGACCAAAACATGGAAAAGAAAAACAACACTGTGTTAATTGGGCTCGTTAGTTCATGATTGTACAACATAATTAACAAAAGTTAGCGGCTAAATCAGTGACAAGGTTTCTAGCATCTGATAGTCTTCCATAGTAACAGAGTACAAAAATAAAAACCTAAAAAAAAGAAAGCCGTGAATTCAGTATAGACAATCCAAACTAAACGCATCTGCCAGCTAAACACCGAGAGCGAAAGGAAGTTAGCATACATGTAGAAATGTAAGTGTTGCTCTTTGCTAGTCCAAAAAAGCCTGTAGTGCTTATTAAAGTCATTGGATAAAGCCGTAGCAGGCTGAGAGGTAGTCTAATATTAACACCTAATAAAAGAATGATATAAAAGTTTATTGCAGTGAAGTCAGGCTAAATTAAAACACCGGTCCCACAGGTGCAACGTGGGTGGGAGAACATCTGCCCTCATCTTAGGAGATTTGTGACATTAATATAAATGAATTTAGAAAACACATTGGGGAAAAAGAGAGAACGAGAATATTATTTTCAAACTTTGTGCTCCCTCCCTCTCTCTCTCGCTCTCTCTCTTTCCCTTTTTCTTTTTCCTCCTGCAGAACCTCATTTGGAAAGCATCTGATGGTGGAGAGGAATGCAATCACTTGATGCGGACGCCAGGCTCATTCACGGTAAATGTGTATTACCTTTAATGGGAGCTGCTAATTAAAGTGTCTGAGAAAAGCAGAGAAGTGTGTCTCGCCCTTACTGCCATTAGATGAGCAATATTGCAGAAAATAAAGCTTACATTAAAACACATCAGTCTGCTGAGGCTGCATTTAGGCATGCGGCATTAAATCAGCATTATTACAAAGCATAGGTGCATAGAAGTATAGCTGCACTTCAGAAACTATATCACAGGTAGAAACCACATCTAAATAACGTGATTAGTCAATTAAACCTTCAATCGCACAGTCAGCCTCATTTAAAAGCTTTTAAATTAGTCAAATTATCCAATTCGCCAGTTGCTGTTTTCCAGCAGTGAGTGTGTATAATGACTGTGCTGATAATGTCAATGGCCATTATGGTGAGGGACTGTAGTTTTATGACGGCCATAAGCCCGCTGCATTCGGCTCACTAATAGAGGCCTGAAGGACACGGAAACACGGCACCACGACCTGTGACACCGCGCACACCAACCGGGAACATGCCAATCATGTTTGCATTTAGC
Organism: Enteromius thamalakanensis; assembly: GCA_032357475.1. NCBI lineage: Eukaryota > Metazoa > Chordata > Actinopteri > Cypriniformes > Cyprinidae > Enteromius > Enteromius thamalakanensis. Next base: position 16,241,131 of record JAUCMT010000056.1, read on the forward strand.
CAGCACTCCTCCTATCCCCCTCTGTGCCCACTTTCACCCATCATCTCTCCGCCGACTGTGCGTTTCCAAAGGATTTTTAATCGGTGCCATTCCAGCGAGTGGGACCAATCAGGGTAAATGAAGATCAATAATGAGCCAATGGGTACGCTTTATTTGGTAGATGAGGTGAATCATTAAAACGCAGCGTGCTAATTTGACAGCTGATGCGCCAGGGTGGGCACTTAGGAGTAATGATGCCATCAGAGCAACAGACAGAGAGAGAGAGAGAGAGAGACAGCTACACAAACTGCTTCATTTCACACAGGAGAGAAAGAGGGCGAGAAATGGACTCTTTAAAATTCTTTTGACATTTTAATGTTATGAATCCATACACACATCTCATCACGCTATTACATGTAATGAGGCGACACACATGAACCGCAACACGAACAGAGATGATTGTGTTTAAAATGATGTGCGTTATCCCACTGCTTGCATGACGAATGAAGAGGGAAAAAAAAAGAGGCACAATAAGAGTGAGAGAGGGCACTCGACACTGTCTGGTGAACCACCTGCCCATCTCGCCCTACTGTGTGTGTATAAAGTATTCCCACAAAACGTGTGTGTGTGTGTGTTGAAGAATGAGAGCTAGAGAGTGTTCCGGGTCTGTATTGATCCGGCTAGCGGATCAGTATCCTTTTCCCACTGTGGTCACTGAATAGGACAAAAGTTCAATACAAAAAAATCGGCTGCTCATCCAGTTCTCACAAAAGCAATTTGTAATATAGATTTATCCGGGCTGCCGACAAAGCCAGCTGCTGTTTTTACTATTTAAAAGCTTTGATCGGATAACCGGAGATGCTTCATCTTTTTTAAGGATTGGGTGGCGTGATTCATTTGCAATGTAGGTGGCAATTTTACCTAAAATAAACACAGCTATGGATTGCTTGAAATAAAAGAGGAAGCAAATGAATTGAATTCCACAGGCCTGTCTGCGGTGGCCATCACTAGTGCTGCTAAATCTACAAGCACTTAATCCAGAGCTGCTTTGGCATTAATGATGAATATTTAAAACCTTGCGTTTGACAGCAATTGGGTCCGTATCACACCACACACACACAAGGAGTGCGTAAGCAGCGTAGAAGCAACAGCAAGTGTTTCAGTAGCTATATAATGACAATAAAAAGATTTATTATATTGAGTATCGCAAATTTGATAATTGTGGAAATTTACATCACATTAACATTCACTGATAAATATTTTACATGAAACCGAACTTAAAGCACATGAGCAAACCTATAAATCACACCAACAGTCTGGCAATTCATAACTCTTTTAGGTTTTGTATATAGTGTTATTAAAGATCACACAAATAGATTCCAAGGGAATTTTTCTCTTTATTTTTAAATATGATGCTGAAACACAATTTTAGCTAGGCTAATGCTACATCCCTACCATAACTTATTATCCACAAAAGAAATGCAATAAGGAAATACAGGCTCTGGAACAAAAGACATAGCCCTTCAATAAAGAAAAAGATTTTTGGAACTGCATGAGAATCAGAAAATGATAGTTAGCCTATTATTTATAGTTTGTTCCACTAACCTATATAGTGCACGATTATGTAGACAAATAGATTCCCAGAGCATTTTGTTGTACTGAAACTATATGTTACTGTATGTAGCACTATAAATTTTGTTATCTGCTAATATGGGTGCCAAAATAATAGTGTGTCACTTGCGTATGTGTGTCCTTACTATGCTTAGTGCACAGAACGTTTTCCTTTTAAGCAAACAAAGGCAATGAGGTAAATAAATACTTGATTTTTCCCAAACGAGAGAATGTTGCTGTGTGATATGTGTGAAGTGAAGGTGTGAGGTAGCTGATTATAACTCTATCTCTCTCATTTCTCGCCGCTCTCTGTCTCTCTTCTAGAGGTGATGAGAGCGCTGGGTGGTCGATACGACACTGTCACAGCCCAGCGTAATTAGCGAGCGTACGCAGGGTCCATCACAGATCAAACGACACATAAAAATGATCCCGATCTCTCCCAGTCGCGGTTAAGCTACCTCAAGCTTTACCTTTGTGAAGCCACTGGTGTATTTAGCTTACCTCACACCTCAAAGAAAAGAAACGGAGGGAGAAAAAGAAAGAGAGAAGCATTCATTATTTATCACTGGAAGTTTCTAACCACGAAAAAGACAGAAGGAGTTGAAGGGAATTTAAATGATTTCGAAGGAACTTGCAGAGACCTGGATTAATAAAGTCTCAGGCTTTGTGAAGCGCCTACCTGACAACAGTTATCCAATCTGAGACCCGCATGTACGACATTATGAAATATTACATGTTGGAATTAAGGCTCTAAAGTACCTTTCCACATTTAGTCCTCTCATACCAGAACAAGATAATCCTTGTGCTGTCACATGACATTCCTTGCTAATCAGAGCTGAGAACATTGCAAATCCTCTAGTTCACCTCCTGCCGAGGAGAACCGGCCTGCTGACAGGGGCTTCAAGTGCATGAATAAATAAACAAACAAGCCACGGTCACGGCCCTACGGCGAACACGCTTATGTGTGTATGTCGGTAGGTGAGTGTGTGTGTGATTCGTAAATGCTGGGACTTGGACACAGCTGACCTTTAAGGCTGTGAGTGAGAAGTGTAGGAACAGACTCCGCTGGCCTTTATGGATGTTTGGGGTGTCACACTTGAGAGTGTAAGAGGACCGAGACTGTGTGTGTATGTGTGTCGTTCTCACCTGCTCTTTGGCCTCGTCTAGTCCTGCAAGTGCTTTCTGCAGAGAAGGGAGCGGAGTTAGATGGTTTTACCTCGAGCGTGGAGGCTCTGGAAGTCGGAGCATCTTCATTTTTCTTGCTCCACCCCCAGCAAAACACAGTAACAGCCCCTGCAACTGCAATATCAACACTTCTTTTTCTAAGTTTTAATGAGCTACCCACCTGAATGATGAAAGAATTTGATGAATACTGTAAAGAAATACAGACATATCGAATATTAAAAATGGACTGGTCCAATAGGAGGCATCAGAAAACTTTAAAAGGGGCCTCAATATGACTTAATGGGTTTAAAATAAGACAAAAATCAAGATATTTCTTGATTCTTCTTCTCCTCTAAACACACAATTTATTTTATTTCATTAAACCAGGGTTTACAATGTCGTTTTTGGAACTTTTTTTTTTAATTTTTTTTTTTTACAATTTTGGGGGAAAATACACATTTTGTACTTATGCCACGCTTTACATTATTATTATTATTATTATTAATAATAATAATTTATTTATTTATTTTTCTGAGAAAATTGAAATACATAAATATATATATTTGCTTTTCTCATCCTTAATCCTGAAGCAATTGGCCTTTGATTTACTTTGAGGAAAATGTGGGAGTCAAAAAGTTAAGAAAAAAGAAGGGAAAAAAATGGTACTTGCACATTTAAACATATAATTTATTATTAATAATATTAATAACAATAAGTATTACTAACACTCTTTTGTTGTAAAATTAATAATACAAATTTGGAAACAAAGTTTATTGGATTACAAAGATTTTCTAGTGTGATGTTTTGCTTTTAATTTCACATGTTACTTGCCATGTATTAACTGTTTGTTTATTTCTGAGTGAAATTGTTTCTACACTTCATTGTTAGAAATAATAATACAACAAGTATTGGAAAATGGGATAAGTAAATTACACAAGCCCGATTTAAACATCCACCCCCATCAGAGCACCAAATCTCAACATAAAGCACTGCACCGCATATCTCCTTTTAAGTTTAAAAACCTTTACAGCAACACATGGCCAAAGCATCAGCACATCCAAACGTGCAGAATGACTCATAAATCTTTTCCCAGAAAGTTCTTGTGCTCTCAGGTCTGTTATTCTGATCCAGATCAAATCTCCATTCTCACAGTAACACATAATGACTCTCATTCAGCGACATTAGCATGAAACTTGAGAGCGGTCTCAAATACTGTCATTCGTACAAAGCTTTCTGACATCCATCTACAGTCCCACTGTAACTGTGGCATCTTAAATCAGCCGTAATGACACCCCTCGCAAGCCCACCAGGTAGCGGGCACTAATCTTAAATCAGAGAATGCGGCAGCGGTCCTGAAGTTGGATTAAGGCAAAGCTTTCCTTCGCGCCGAGGGGGCTGGCGTAAAGATGGTTTTATCAGAGGTCATTCAAATTTCTCTGCATAGGAGACAATGGGACCCGAGGCAACAGGGAGCCTCGTTCCCAAGCCTGGAAGTCTGGCTATAAAGAGGGAATCGATGAAGTGTCTATTTCTGCTTGGCCACAATGGGAACTGGCTGCCGTGGCAAACAGAGATCAATACAACAAATTATTACAATTTCCACAACCTCCACTGGACATACCGAGGGGCTCAAGTGCGCGTGCGGTCACCCCTCCACTGCATTAGTGCAGTCAAATGGCAGGGGGTAAGAGATAAAATAGACTTAAACACACACCTCGCAAATGCCTTTTCAGCCACAATCAGTCAGCTTATATGATGGAGCTTGAAAGATTGCTGCTGGTTTGAATGATGGTTTATGAATAATTGCAGTGCATGTAGGTTGTTGTGCAGAAATGGCTTTAATAAAGGGTTTGGAGCGTGAGTCCACTCGCTGCGGAGACCACCGAGAGGAAAGTAGTGATTCCAAACAACGGACGGATTTGAGTTTGGCCGAGGGAGAGAGTGACACATGTGTTCAGAAATGCTGTGTGAGAGTATATACTGTGCATTTGAACACAGAACTTTCAGTAATGGTACAGATTGGCCCATGTTAGACCACTTTCAGCATTGTATGTTTTCAGTATGCATTCATTATGTTTTTAAAGCCTTTTGAATTGCAGGGACACAGGAAATGTCCTTACTACCTTCACATATGTAACACCTATGCCATACCATATCATTAATTGTATCATTATATCACCATATCATTAATTAATTATACAAATTCATGTCCTTATACACCACCAAGACTAGTGCAAGAAATGTGTTGAGATTGCAAGAATCGTTCATCATAAAAAAAAAAATAGATAAGATTTAGCTATAACTTAACAACACTAAAAATTGTGGGTCGGTATGTTTTTTTTTTTTTTTTAAGAAATCTATGCTTTTATTTAGCAAAGACACACTAAATTAAATACTGTAACATTTCTATTCATCAAGGAATCTTAAAAATACACAAAATCTAAGCAAAAACATTTACCAGTTTTTAATGTATGTATTTAATTATTTATTTATTTTACCCCACCAATCAAGTGCATTCACAGGAGTTTTATTTTATAATCACTCATACATTTTTAATATTTATAATTATTGAGGTTTAGTCATTCTGTATTTTTTTATGTTTACTATACGTCTAAATTCTATAAAATGTTTTATTAATGATTTTAGTTGCTTTAGTATATAAATGAAAAACTAGCTAAAATAAAATGTTTCTACATTTAATTTAATGTAATTTTATTTTCATATAAAATTTTATTTAATGTTTATGCTTTTATAAGGGGGGGAAAAAATCTAATAGTTTTATTTTTTGTTTTAGTTTTACTTAACAAACTATGTTGAAATATCTTAATTAAACATTCAAAAACCAATTCAAGTGAAATAATTAGTGACTACAATGTATTATTCTTAGCCAAATAAAAAAATATATATATTTTTAACCATAACTAACCACTAAATTACAATCACAGAAGATATCATAGACAGTGCTGCCTCCCAAATCCAACCACATGAAGATATCTTAGTGGACATGACATGATACTGTAGATTTGGAAGTGCCTTGTTGCCATCTCTGTATACCGTCTTTGAAGGCCTGATTTTTCGTCTTTCGGGACCCAGCCAAAGAGAGCATGAGAACGAGTAGGAGGACCCAGGGAGTTCCCAGAAACAGCTGAAACACATTTGGCATCATGCTTTTGGCTTAATAATTAACATTTCTGTGTAAAGCCAAACATGAGATCCAGTCTGCGAGCAGTGAACGTGCATGTTAACAACTTGCAAAAAAAAAAAAAAAAATGAAACCCTAAATTAGACTGATTAGTCACCCGGCAAACATAGATCAAACTAAATACTGCAAAGGGCAAAGCATTTGTTACAGGAGCACATGCTGCTCTGAAACTGACGTATGTGCAGATTACACCCAGATGCTGTGAACTTACACTGACTCAAAACACACATAACAGCAGAAAGAAAGAAGTAGGGAGTCTACAGGAAGAGGGGCGGCTCAGCTGGAGGCCGGGGTGCAGTAAGGTGAGATGTAACTCTGTAGGTAAGATGAGACGAATGGAATCACACAGGATTTCCAGGTAGAGTCAAAAGCGACCTTTAAAGAAATAGGTTTGATATAAGTAAAGCTTGTTTGCTTATTCAACAGAGATTGCTGAATAATGTTGATCATGTTGTTTGTTTTCTTTTCTTAAACACTTATAATCAGGAAGAAAGCATTAAAAATAACCAAAAAGAGAGAAAATTATAAATGAAAGTAGTTTATAATGTTAAAAAATAATTATGTTTTAAATAAATGCAATTATTTTGAACAGTGAAAAAATCTTAATGCATCAGTTTACACAAAAAAATCACCAGTTTGCAGCATTAATAATAAATTCTTTGGGCACCTAATCAGCACATTAGAATGATTTCTGAAGGATTGCCTGACTGGAGTACATTTTTTGTTACAATAATTGCCGCTTTGTTGAGGATGTAAAGATTCCTTTAAAAACCTTACAGACCCCTAAACTTTGAACAGTACTGTATATGCAATGTTGAATATTAAAAAAATGTAGTGGAAATATTATGCTTTTTGAGCTCCAGCTTCTTGGTATCCTTAATGGACATCAAGGTTGGTTATCTCTTACCAGTACAAGTTTACAATCTTAGAGATGTTATGTTGAACTGAGAAAAAAGAAAAAGGATATATAAAAACAAGACTATTAAGCAACTCTAAATGTAATATTTCAGTTGCGTGGTAATAAGCAATGTCACTGGACCCAATTTAATGTACTTCTATTGGAAATTACTTATTCTAACTTCAAATATTTATATAAGTCATTTATAGGTGGGACCTAACATGATAGACTTACGCAGAAACACTGATTTATAGTGGTGTGAGTTTTGGGCTGTACTAATCAATTGACTGATCAAAGCAGGTTCAGGAAACCTTATTTTTCTGTCCACTTTGTTATAATGAGGCAGAAATTACAATCAGCTAATAAAAGCATCAGCTAAGTGACAAGTATATAATACTGTATATCTAACTGTAAAATGTGAGCTGGAGCTGGGTGTTGTAGAACTGCCTGAGGCTCTGGTCTGCACTTTCATAATGCTTTCATACACTGCCCAGTCCTCTGACACCACTACAAACACAAACACACACACACACACAGAAAGAAAGAGAGAGAGAAGAGAGAGGTTCACTTACTCGGTTTCATTTGATTACTGACAAATCTATATTCAAAATGTGTCACAAAAAACCATTGATGAAATTATATATTTTTAAGGGTATATGATATTTGACATAAAGCACTGATTCCAAGTGTCTTTTTTTTTTTTTTAACTAAATTTCATTATTTAATATCAATATTTTCCCTACAAAATACAGCAGTGTAGAGAACCTGTCTTTCGTTCACCAAAATAGAAATTCCTGTCTCCATCAATAGATGGCACTCTTTGCTTTGTGCCTGACACACATGCCCTAGCAAGACAAGAAACAAAACACTGCTCTGCACTTAGTCCATTTAATGTATCAATATCAAGTGTGCATGCTAAACATATCACTATAAATGTATATTCAAAAGGGTGTTGAATTTCTACATTTGGTTTAATGCTGGATACAACCCACTTTACAGTATATCGCAGTACTACTGTGGTCAAACAAAAACGCTGCGTGCTCAAATGTACAGGTGCATTTTTTTCAAGGGGGATGATTTTTGTCTGAGGCTTACTGAGTGGCAATGAATATATAGTGTATCACGGCTTTGAGGTTTTTGCGGATGTCTGCGGCATTATGAAGGACATCAGATGTGATGTCTTGGGGGAGGTTTCAAAGAGGGGCAACTAAAAACCGAATACTAAAATCCACGGCCACAAATGATTAATTTATAGCTTTGCACGGTCCAAACCGTTTAAACAAGAGCCATAGGAAATTGAAGAGCCAAATAAAACCACTAAATATTTCATAAACACAAACACAGCAACTAGATTTGAGAACATCAAGGTAAAATCTTGTTAAAAATCAGCATAAGCAATAACTATAGGTAGAGAGAGATGCAGTGCAAAAGAAAAGATTGATTAAAAATTCATCTTTTAGTTTTAAAGGGGTAAAAAAAAAACTGTTTAAGTGTAAGCCTTCAAGCCTTTCGGTACATCCTACAAGCGAACTGGGAAGAGCAAATAAATTGTGTATAGCCTGTTCTGCTCCTCTTACCAGCCAACACAGGTAGAGGTCAAGAGTGCTGGAAGTACATAAACGGGATACTGCTTTTCACCGAGCCCCACCTCTGAAATTTGTCTGTTAAGAGCGCCAGGGTGCTCCGCCGGCAGGAGGAAAAACATGTTTTTAATTCTGACGGCTTAGTGAAGAGGCCATACAAATGAATATGAGCGCTTTGGCCCGTTCTGGTGTTTTAATACCGGACACTTGTTTCCACCTCACATATGTGCGACTTTGAGCCATACGGAGCTGGGAGTTATACTACAGTATATGAAACGGCCCCTGTAAGTGTCATCATCCTAACCTCCGAGGCAGCTTCAGCCATCTGGGGGGCTTTTAAATTCAATCTCGGACGTGGGTCTGGATAGGAATGGGTGGAGGTTAAAAAATTGCATCAAATAAAGGTTTACCTTTGCTTTTGGTTTGGGCTAGCGTTGATTTGAAGCCAGAGGTACTTACAGCTTTTGCCTTATTTACAGTCCCTTTGGCAGACGTACAACGGCCCCAGGCTATAACACAGTGTACCTAATGTTCAAACTGGCAGGTAATCTTATGTCAAACATTCCCCTTTGATATAAAGTGATCAATAGATTCTTGTGAAGAAGTAATTTCTCTGATGTTTCAACTCTAGATTTTCTTTTATTACAATACATATATAATTCATATTTTTTTCTGATCGCTGAGAGGTGCTTCTCAGAATACAGGGGCCATTGTAGGACAGAGCGCAATAAAGAGAGCAGAGAAATTGTGTGTTTAGATGTTTCCGGAGTACAACAATTTTTCAATCAATACTCTATGTAACACAATTATCTGCAGTAATCTGGTTGTATTGGAAAAGAGTTTTGCACCAGCCCACTCCGGGGATTCAGTCTGAACAGCTAACTGATAATTCCATCATATTTAAAATTTATAACTTGCAGTGAAATGGACAGAATCTCACTTCTTGCAAACCTTGTAACATTAGGCGGCTAAAGCAATGAAAATGTATATTGCAGGAAGAATGAATATAACAATGAGTGTGCAAATTCTCTGATTCCATGATGTTACATTTTATATAAAACATTATTGTAAATATATAAGCAAAAAAATAATATTAGAATTTGCAGATGTATACATGTATACTGTACTGCTATATATAGAGAGAGAGAGAAAAAGAGAGAGAGAGAGAGAGAGAGAAAGACAGAGAGAGAGAGAGAATTAAAATTAAATTATTATATACATTACTACTGCTACTAATACATGTTGTAATCTTACATTATATAAATAAATAAAAAATGTAAGGTGGTTAATATGTGACCCTGGATCACAAAAGCATTCAGAAGTGTCTTTTTTTTTTTTTTTTATTAAGATTTATGCATTTTCTGAATTCTGACTAAATAAGCTTTCCTCTGATGTACTGTATGGATGCATGTGTGTTAGGATATGGAAATATTTGGCCAGATATAACTATTTAAAAATCTGGAATCTGAGGCTGCAAAAAAACGAAATATTGAGAATTTCCTTTAAAGTTGTTGAGGTTAAGTTCTTAGCCATGCATATTACTAAAAAAAATTAGTTTTGATATATTTAAGGTAGGAAGTTTGCAAAATTTCTTCATGAACTTTAATTAATATCCTAACGATTTTTGGCATAAATGAAAATTTGATAATTACGACCCATTCAATATTTGTTTGGCTATTGCTACAAATATACCTGTGCTACTTAAAACTGGTTTTGTGGTTCAGGGTCACATATGGTGTATGGTCAACAGTGAATGGTTATTTGCAAGAAATACGAAATGCACTACTTTTAAAACGATTGCTGGAAAAATCCATTTTGTTCACCTTATTTTTCCTACTTCAGAGCTAATGTCGCTTTCTAAATCCTGCAATTCAAAGAGAGGTCTGCCATGCATTGATACAGCTCCGAGAGGGAGTTCTGCTCTCCTATAGTCATTTTTGTATATGCATCATAAACGCTGCCTACAGCAGGCTGCTCAACCTCCATCATTCACCCCATTAAGTGGTGATTTTTCACCTTTCCTGAATTAACAGCGTTCGCATTTAAACATTCCTACTGTAGGAAGGATGCGCCAAGGATTCTTCAATTAGAATGCCATGTATCATTTCCAGCAGGCCCTCGCCACGGCTACCCCTGCGCTGCTGATGCGCAAAACAGGATCATAAATCATGTCACTGCCAGCCAATCAGCGGCTGCCGTTTCTGCTGGATAGGCGCAGGCTGCGGCATAAAGTTATATTCTTGCATGTAATGTATTATTCCTCAGCTTATTTTAACGCCCAGGCGGCCTTAATGCTACAGAATAAACACCTCTAGCTAACAGCTTCCAACCACTAAGGTCAGAAAACTCATGTAAAGCAGAGGCGAACACAGCAATGAGTGGCGCAGGCAATAGATGCACGGATAAGATTGTGACCAAATTCACAAATAATCATGTTACAGCAACTTTATGATATTTAAAGCAAACAATACGAGAACCGCATGCACTTAACAGAAACGCACTCTATCGATCATTGGTACAACGATGCACTCATGAGCTGGAGTGCATGTATGGGTCACACAAAGAACACGGAAGATTGCGATTCATCCATGCCAAGGGCTCGTGGCCTTCTTTTGAAGTGGGAAGGGGGCAGGGCCGTTCTCCTCACCTACGCTGTTGAAGTCTGGAAGGATTCCTCAATGGCGCTCTCTTCTGCTGGTTTGATTCGGTCCAGCTGCCTTCAAACAGTTCAATCAGCCACTTGAACTCTCATGGTCATTGGCACTTCCTCCTTTGCTTCTGATTTTTCCCCTCGTTGAGCCACGGGAAGGAGATTTTCAAATGCAATCCATCACTTATGGCCGGTCAACACCAATTCCAATCAAACCGCACCGAAATCTTTACGTTTTACATTTTAAACACCAGGGAAATCGATACGGCGTGCCGCTCTCCGGGAGGCTTTGAAGTTATGGAGCATCTACGCTCATCTCATCAACTGCAACTGTTGCCTTGACACCCGGGAATGAACAGAGACGAGGGGATAAAACGATGAACTGATCTTATGCATGGGTGAGACACCGCCATCCCCGGCAACCTGAGCAGGCTCAAAAGCACTCAAATAAGACATTACTGTCTGACACGAAATTATAGACTCCAATGTAGATCTAAGGAGAAAAGGACAAATCCAGACAGAATACATAACAATTATTTTACAGGCCTCAAGGAGCATCAAAACGGCAGCACGGACACATCTGTTTGTGGCGGCTACGTGGTGTTTATTGGTAGCGGTGGTGTAATGAGCAAGTGAGGACGGTCGGCGATCTTTCTACCGAGAGAGAAAGTCGCCCTGCATGCTTTAGAATGAGATCATAACCAGCATGCTGTGGACAAATGGGGAGGTTTCAAATGACTCCTGATAATCAAGGCGCTCGGGCTGGAGGGCCGGCTGGTGTTGGGGTGGGGATTGATCTATCTCTCGCTCTCTTCTGTCGCTACTGAGGATGCCCACGTTAATTCTTAATGAGACATTCCTGCATGCGTAACAACACTGTCTGCACAAAACAACAAAGGCCTCCCAGACTGCAAATGAGGAGTTCTCTACAGACAGCCCAGCCAGCATCGCATCATTACCACACACAGATACACACACTCACAAACGCAAGCTGCCACCACCACGTAGCCCATCATTAAGGTGAGATGTACTTCCTGTGTGCTTGTGTATATTGTATATGTGTGAGGCTTGGCTGTCTTGTATAGGCCAGGCCGTAGAGAGTTTGAAAACGTGAGGGGGAGTAATATGTCATAATGATTTGCACCATCAGCCTAAAAACCAGAAGAGAAAAAACAGGAAAACAGCATTTACTTGCCCCCCATGAGACTATTTTTTAATCACACATTGCAAATGAGTCATTCCATGACAGCAGCCCCATCTGATGAAGTGCAGTTATTAAAACCTTCAGTATATTAATTCAAAATTCAAAATGTCATTAATAGTGGTGCATTTTCACACTGCCAGTATATATACAGTAGGCCTCTATATATATATATATATATATATATATAAAACTCATTTCATAAAATAACTTAACACAGATACTGTTGTTAGCAATGACAATGTACATGGACAATAGCAAACAGCCAACATCTCTTGCAAAAGCAATGCTTCAATTCACTTCAAACAAAGATTTTGTCGCGTCAAGTAAAAGAAAGTGAAATACAAAGGTATAACGTTTTTTCAAGGACTTTTTTCAAGAATCTGTGCTCAGGTGCAGTACTCAAGGACAAATATACTTCAGCCACATCTCCTCAGTCCTCTGCAAAGGAAACATATAGAGGAACCGACTGAGACTTAAAACCATTGCTAATTTAGTTCTAGAACTGGATGGAAAAAAGCAAAAAAACCTGAACATATTTCCCAAAGGTCAACTTATAATGTAAGATTTTGTAGAAATTGTACGTTTTGGTGAACATCCTGCATATTATTAGTAGTTCTTCGAGGATAATAGCATTCGTTTGGCTTTCTTCACTAATTTTCTCATCATCAAATAGCAGTCATTGGACACTCACTTGTTGATGTTTTTCAGTGTTTTAATAAATGCTCTATACAACTTATAACTTGTTTTCACAGCACATCAAGCTTTTATCCTACCCCTTTAAATGCATACTCAATTTACGAAACAAGTTAATGAATCCCTTACTAATTTCACATAACTACACTACAAGCAGTCCCACAGTGCACATGTTATGTTTGCAGATGCCACCATCAGTTTGTAATTTGCATTCTGGGACATTATTATTTAATCACCTTAATTAAGCTCATGTATGTGACAACGCTGCCTATTACAAAACGTGTCCCAGCATAAACTTGAACAAGCACTTAGCATGTATAATACATAAGCACTTAGGTGTCTTAATGTGGCCTTGATATTCAAATCAGCTGAGCGCTTGTGAATAGCCGCTGATGTGACCCGACAACAACAACATGCCAGCGGGGGCATGTTCTGCAGCAGAAACGCACGTCTGTTGCCCCAGCTACTCTTTATTGAATGAAAGCCTGTTATTTTCCCTCAGGTGCCCGTGAATGGCTGGTTTTCTCCCTTGGCACAATTCCACGCCATTCTTTATCGGCCCACCATCACCGGCTCCACTGATTTGAATATTTAGTGTCCTTTCATGCTTTAATTGGAGTCAATTGCATTCACTTGGCACATTTTGCTGGAAATTAATCCTAGGGCCTAATTTGTTTCTGTCAGGCAATCAAAGCCTGAGTGAATAATGGCAAATGTTATTACAGATTCCCTAGTCTCCAAATACCCCAACTATGTATTTATCTAAAGCCTTTAATTATTTGCGCAGCATAGTTGTAGTAGGGCTCAGAGTCAGACAGGCCAAATGAATGAGGTTTTAAGGGGGCGACTGGGAGTGTTGGCGAGCGCTGCTAACATAACAAACATTTGACTGGAGCGCTCGCTGAGAACGCCGTCGATGAGCTGTGATTGGAGACAGAGAGGCTACACGGATGCCGGAGAGAGAGGGTAATTGACAGATACCGGGAACGCTCAGCGATGAGGAGACCAACTTGCTAAAGGATAAAATACACCGCAAGGCAATTTGCTGGAGCAAAAAGAGACGGTAAGTATATTATTGGTTACCTGGCATGATCCAGCCTTTCACTGTGATACTAAACTTTCTATCTGAACTAAACTTGTGTACACTGAGCTCTCTGAAATGTTGAGAGGAAACCAATATTTCTGCATTAAGGGAAAAAAACACCTTCGTCTATATATGTGTATAAATGAGCAGGTAATTATAAACGAGCAACCGGAGTTCACCTGAGGCCAGTATAATAAACAATGTATTTCATATATAGTGGTTAACATTTAAAGTGGATCAAAACCATTCAGCAAAGTTGTCCTAAACCAAAAACAATACCAATTTTTGCCTTAGGACAATTTTGATGAACTTTTATGATCCACTTTAAATGTTGACTACTATACAGTAGTATAGTAGTATACTATCCTCTATACAGTATATGTTCTAACAAAAAAAAAACAGGAGGTACCAATAATAAGATGTTTTGGACATACACCATCACTTTTAAAAATAAGCCTTTTTTGGTTTCATAAGGAACCTTTAATATCCATTTCACACACATGCATAAAAAAATTTGAAATTAAATTTGAAGTGTAATAATAAAAAAACAATGCTAAATCTACATACTATTTAAAAAATAATAGTTAAAAATATTTTTTGCAATTAATTAGATAACTTTTCATTAAAAAAAAAAAAATTATAAAAATTTGAAAAAGTTTAGAATAACCTGCAGTAGTATATCAGAGCATCATGAAATAATAATACTTCCCCAGTACTTATTTGCACACATTCACTTCTCTGGCCTGATCTTTTATGTTATTAAACCTCTTGAAAGCACCTTTATAGTTGTTTTAGGTCCATCATCATGGTACACAAACTGAATGGTGCGATCCAGATCTTCTGGGATCTTCCTGTGCAGCTGGACCACAAACCTTAGAGCATATATACAGTATGCTGATTCCTCATATTTCTCTGTGAAAGACTGAGCCTGCCAGCACCTGTACTAAAAGCCACATAAGAATCAGTCACTAAAATTATGGGTTAACAAACATGCTGAGTTCCACAGCAAAACCAAACACTTGTTTTCTCTCCCAGAATTATATCTGTCTGATATCCTCTCACGTAAAAACATGCACTGTGTGCAACCTGATAATCATGTTCTTCAGCATGATTTGAGAATGATCCAAAGAGAACATCTGACTGTCTGTACAAAGTTCACTTGGTTATTGTCACAAATCTGATAATTTGATTAGTGACCCATAAGCAGTGTAGGATTTCTTAATTATTTGCTAACAATTTTTCATTTTTAATACCAGATTTAAAATCCATGATTTCTCCTTCTGTAGACTTCTATATTCATAAAGAGACAATATAGGTGATAAGTTATACATGCAGTTCAGAAGTAACACCACTCAAGCAGATCAACTGGAGAAGAAAAAAGTAAGCGAAAAAAGTAGTGCTTCAAGACTAGCAACTGTACTTCACTGCTCACAGATTTATCCCTCAACAACAGAACAGTATCAGTCTTATTACTGAATGTAACAAAGTATAAAATACAGTCATTCTTCAAATCGGTAACTCTTTTATAAAGCACAAATTAAATTTGATTTGATTAAAATTATATTCCGCCAGTCTGACCTTGTAGGCTGCAGTTTAGCTCATACAAATTAAATTTTTCTGCAATAAAAATGATTCATTTGTTGCCAGGCATTGTAAATGTCTTCAAAAAGACGCAAAGCCAAAGTGACATCAGGGGTGCTTGATTCATTTGTCACCCAAGGATGCCCCAAACAGGGCAACTGCAGTGGCTAACCAATATTAATGAATCCTGACGCAAGCACAAAATAGCTTGGCAGGGATAATGCTGGGAGATTATTAGTACATTCTGTGTATGCTCCAAATAAACTGAGTTTTCTTTAAACAGTGAAATATGAGACCAAAACAAATGAACATATCACCTTGAAAGAATAATAGTGCCTAGAAATGTCAGAATATCTAAAACCTGATTTGTAGAGACTCCAAAAAACAGAGAGAGAAAAAGGGCACAGAAAAACATTTTGTTAGTTGGGATTTTACTAGTAATACATCCTTGAAACAGGATTCATTTCCTTGCAGTACCATAATAATAAGTAATACTTGTTTTCAGAGAATGTGTATTTTGTAAAATCCATCCAAAAACAAAACAATTTTAATCAATAAAATTATTTTCATAGTGCAGTCGACGCCAGTTTGACTCCGAACCATTTTTGGTGGCTGTCCATTTTCTCTCTTAATCTCTCAATTTCGTCTTCGCACTGGTGTATTTTCCCCGTCTGGCGCTTCAGATTGTCCGGGGCTGCTTGGAGCTCTTCTGTTAGCTGGTCCATTGCCTTTCCCGGGTGTTCCATACGGATGACTTTCTGGACATAGCGAGACTTCGAGCTGGAGATTTCCGCTCTTAAAATTCAGACTTCTGCCTGGTGCTTTAAAACAGCGCATTACAGGAAAAACTCTACAGACGTGGTCACAAAATTTGTACAATAACAACAAAAAGCAATAAACTACATGATAACCATATTTCCCACCAACTGTTATAGCTACAAAGGTTATTCTACTAGAGCAAAATAGCCATTTTCATAAGGCATTTCTGAGACCATTTTTAATAGCTTCACTTTCAGATTCCTTTTCTGTAAGTCATTTTGTTTCATTTCCTCCTCTTTCAAATGCCGGTGGTTTGCAGTGACAAGCTAGCCAGGTCCATAATGAAAATTTACTGGTTTAATGTAGTATCAATAAGTGTAGTAACTATGGTATTTTGTTGGAAACAGTGCATTAGCATGCAAGAACAATGTTAAATTTGCCCAAAACTCGGGGCGGGGACCCTAAAAGTTGTAAAATATGACCATGCACTTAGATCGACCCCCGTAATGTAGTTAGCATGAACGGATCAAAAGCTAGCATGCCATCTGAACACTGCAATAATAACATGAGACTAATGCCTCAAACCTTCATTCATCATTCAAGATTACTTTCACAAGGAGCACCTACTGGTATCAAAAGATCTGATCCCAGACTGAACCTACAAGATGTTTTTTGTTTCAGAAATCAATGAATATGAAAGGTTTCGTTTTTAGGGTAAGTAAAGAGACATGTGCAAAATGCACATCCGCAGGTCTTTCTCTGAATTCATATGTACATTAAGGATGAGAGGGCGCTATGTGAGGGTCTTTCAGACCTTTACCATAGAGAGAAATGATCTCAACACTTGACTGAGTGGTTAAATTTAAGTTTTTATCTGGAATGTCATCAAGTTTCCATTGCGCTCTTAAATGACTCTTGAAAGCCCTCGAAGACGTGAGTACAATTAAAGCATATTTATGTCTAACCTAATCATCGTGATCAAATACTCCGGAACCTTATTTGCTTACTAATTTTGTTTTGATGAATTCATGTTCCAAATGCTCTGTATGAATGTCCTGTTTTGTGACTTCACAATTTGATGAGATTATGGTACTTTTATAGAAATAGTTTTGTAACTTTAAAGAGCTTTTCCATTGCTTGTCTTTCATTTTCTTTGATAAATGACATTAACAGTGCATAAAGACTTTGATATGGTCCTCTTGTGACTGTAATAAAAAAACGTACGGTTATAACAGCACTTTCTGAAGGCTTGTTAATGAAGGACCACGTTCCAAGTGACCTTGAAGCCGTTACATTAAATTTGGCTTATTTAATTTTTAACTATCTGTGTCTATCACATGCCGTTGCGGTGGTGGGCATCAGCGAAAGTTCTTTAATGCTAAGCAATGTTGTTTTCTTGCCCTGACTGATTTTAATCTATGATGAGGACAAGCCTTTAATCTTTAAAAATCAATTAAGCACTTCTCGCCGTGCTCAAACTCCTGTTTTACAAACTCTTCTAATGATGGGTTCAGGGCCAGTGCTTCACAAACAGCGCAGTGAGTGTGACCTTAAAACAAAGTAGGCTAAAACATTGCAGCTGTAGAAAATGCTATTAAGCACTGAGTTTTAGTCCATCTGAAAATGCCACAAAGTCGCCAAACACTTCAAACAAAACACCTGCAGTGTAATATCAGCTGAGCAAATGCTAAATTTATTCAAAATACAACGCAATAAATAAACAAATGAACAATAGAGGTCCATTTCTGGACTATTTCACTGCAAGAGAAACCTAATTAATCTCACTGCACACCTGTGCTGTAGTTTAGATGCATTACAGTATCTTCACAAAAGGGTGTGTGCTCAGTTTTTGAGTGTACCTTATTTTATGTTTTTTTTTTTTTTTTAGATATTGAAGTAAAAAATATTGCTTATGTCAAATAGGCAACAAATAAAATCATATTAACTTAACAAAAAACAAAACAAAAAAATAATTTAAAAATAAATAATAATAAAATAATAATAAATAATAAATAATATTTAGTTTTGCATCTACAGTATACTGTACATTCAGACGTATATCTATATATTAAAATTTTATGTTTGTATATCACATTTTATTCTGCATACTCACAATGTACATTTACATATTTAGACATAATTACTTTTAATTTATATTTTTGTATCTCTTTTCATTTTACTGTTTATGTTCTAATTTACATGTATATATTCTGAGTTATATTTTGTACAATATTTACATTTACATATTTATCTATTCAGATGTGTGTGTGTTGTGTGTATCTCAAAACATTTAATCAAAGTTGTGTGTGAGCGTAACCACAGATAACCATTTGCAAAATCTTTTTATTATTAGTTAGAACAACAAATTTAGACAGTAGAACAATAGGGTTATTTTATTTATTTGTTAACAGTAAGATGCCATAAAATGACGCAGCATTTTGTCAATGGCTTGCTTTCTAATCCATTCAGTTATCCCTTTACATGAATTGCATTTGGTTACCTTTTGTTTGACTGACAGCTGCTGCATTAGTTTCAGTTAGTTTGAATCTAGACTGTCCAGTCACAGGTGTCTCTCAGCGCATGCGTGTGGACCCTCGGCTACCTCACTCCCTCATTAAGCCTGCTGACCTCAGCCCGCCGCGAAACCAGCCACACGCATACACACCCAAACACCTTCACGTACTCCACCGCAATACACCAAAGTTCAACATCATCTGTATTCATAGCCTGGCTAAATATTGAAAATTATTCCGCTGCTCCCAAACACACACTCATGAATTTTTCATGAGTCAGTAAACAGATGGGTGGCGGTAAAGATGCGGGAGGGGTCAGGGAGGACACACACCTTGTACTCTAAACACACACACACACACACACACACAGATATAAACCACCTCTAAAGAAAAAGGCTGAGCAACAAACAACTGAATACAGTCTCTCATCTATCCCTCCCTAATACACATCTATGATCTGTTCTCAAAATAATAAATAAATAAATACACACACTTTCACACTTTTAAACACTTATAAAACATGACTCACCCTTTTTAGCGTTAGTCCAAATTTAGTGTTTCCTGAGTTCTCATTGAAACACCTAAAAGAAGACAATGAAGGGTCATAAAAGACTCAGTTCTTTCCACAGGACTTCTCTGTTTATATTCTTAAAGATTTTTTTTTATTCTTTGAAAACTTATTGCACGAGGTTTGCTGTAATGTTTCCTCTTCCATCTCTTCCTGTGCTTCTTGGGAATTCTTCTTCTTCAGGCTCATCCCTTGGAGAATCGCATGCCCACCTAAAAACAGCAAACAAACAACTTCATGTCAAAAAAACAACTTACGATAAATTATAGCATTAAAAAAGACGCTCATTACAGTTGAATAAGACACTCTGGTGAAATTAGCTTCACTTGCCACTGTATTTTATCCTAGTTTTCACAAAAATTTCTTTCTTTTATACTTTATCATAGACTGTCAAAATAATAAGAGTTCAAATTAAATAAAAGGATAAATATTATACTTGAAATAAATAAATGAATATAAATAATTACAGATACAAATATTACAAATTAAATAATTTTCCACAAACATTTTTTAATGTATAAGCATAAAATAAAACATGATAATACAATAAAATAAAATAAATATTAATAATAAAATTACTGTATAAATTATATATTAAGCATTTTAATGTATTTTATCCCATATATGATTGCAGCCTATCAACACTTAGTCTGTCAATAAATATGCAATAGAAATACACATAATAAAATCAAATAAAATAAATTAAAATAAATGGTGTGTTTGTTTGCTATGGACTAAGAACACTGTACAGGTAGCATGTCCTTTACTTTGAAAATCTTTTGTTTGGAATATATGGCTCCAAGTGGCAGGAAATCTATTTTAAAGGTGTTTTTAAGGGGGAAAATAAAATAAAATAATAATCTCTATAGGGTATAAAGAGAGACACTCCAAACCTGGTAGACTTCATAGCTTTACCCTGCAGCTGGTTCACCCTCCGCCTGTGGTTCCAGCATGTCTGTCTCTCCACCTGCTGATGCCACAGAAACAAACACATGTGATACACTCCCAAAACATCTTATTACGATTACAGACAATGTGGCGTGAAACACAAAAGGATGCTGTCAGACTGGAGGCTTTACTTTATTTAGATTTTGTGTGTGTGTGATATCTATATCAACATCTGTAAACAAAGAAAAAGAATTGTTCAAAGACTTGCCTCCTTTTCAAAATCCAATAGCTTTTTGTTTCCAATAGTCTTCTGTGATTCCTTTGAGGCAGCTACAGTTTTTTTTTTATTTTGCCTCTAGTAAATCTGCAAGAAAAACAAATCACAGACAACCACAACTTTAATTTTCATTTAAGGTTTTTTTAAAATAGAGATTTCTGTCCGCATGTTTTGTAATAGCAATAACAGCTTGACAAAGACAACACTGCGCTACAAATGCACTGCAATTTTAATGTATTCTACCTGATCACATTTGCTTTTGTCTTTGTGTTCGATTACATGGCCTAATAAGTCTCTTTATATTCTGAGAGTCCATCTGTGCTTTCAACAACATCTTCAATCTCAGCCTTTGCAACACCAGTTTGTTTCTTTAAATGAGATATTAGCTTCAATCATCATGTGAGGGGTGACCAAAATGATCTCTCCACGCTCATTGCTCCTCCGTCTCTAACGCTGCCAGTCCCCTAAACACAGAAATATGTATCGCCCCCAATTCGGCATATAGAGCAACTTATGGGACGTGAAAGGTCGTTTGTAACTGTCCACAGGATTGATGGAGTTAAGATAGCTCCTTGACCTTCACCCTGCACTCATGAAGAACAGTCTCAAATGACGGAGCATCGGAGCAACTTTAGAGCTACATTTTTTTTTTTTTTCACCACTCTTTCCCGCATGCCTTTCCAGCGGCTGGACAGCGCAGAGCCACACAAATGCATGAGATTTAATTACCGCAGTTTCCCCTTCATTAAGGGCTAACCTGTCATCCAATACTACTCGCCAATGTCTCCAATTTGCACTAATTCCTGCATTTCTGTTTGCTTTTGGCTGTCCTTTCAAAGCTATATTCAGAGAATAATTGCTTTTGTGGCCTATGCAAACATAGTCAGGATCAATCGAAACAGAGCTTAAACAATTTTGTATTGGCCATCTGTCTGTGGCTGATGCCTTCAACTCTGAAACTAAGTAGCAAAGGCATTGTAGCTCAGAGCAAGGGCAAACACTCCGGCTCTGAGCGAAGCTGATATTTTACATGAAGAAGGGGTCTTGTCGGGGTTCAAGACCTCTAAATACGCTCAAAACAGCAACCTTGAGTGAAATGCACTAGAAGATGTAGGAGCAAACAGTATTGAATAAAATGTGAATGGGTGTTTGGGCACTTTTAGAAAATAAATCACTTCAAAATGCATTTTTTTTTTCAATTTTACTTGCACTATTGGTGCACTAATAATGTATAAGTATAGATCTCGTGTGAATTCTGTCATTTTATTCAAAATTATTTCCAAAAAGAAAAACATTTTTTATCATCAAGAATTGCATACTGTACTTGACATTTCATGATACCGTTTAAAAATGACTGTTCAATATGACATTTAATTTCACACTTGGCATTTAATTTAGCCAAAAAACACAAAAATAAATAAAAATGTAAAATAAGATGTTATTTTATTTTATTATGACAATGATACTACAACTAAGATTATATGCGTAATAATTGGTAAATAATTCATGATTTGTTTAAATAATTGTAGAGTTTAAAAAAATGACCATTAGAGTTAACAAAGGCCTTTAAAAGTAAAAACAAAATGATGATAAAATTCTAAAGGTAAAAAACCATAGATAATGACGATTGAAAAAATGCTAAATAATTCTAGGTATATTCGAAAAGCTCACAGGTCCCCTAAAGCACGCACAACAAAATGAGTGTGTGAGCGTGTAGCATGTGTGTATGTGTAAGCGTGTTCTTCAACGTCCATGAATGCACCATTAGACAGCAGCATCATTTTTGCCGGTGGCCACAAAAAAATTGCATTTAAAATGTATCACAGAGTGCCTCCGCAAGACTTGAGAGAACTGTATCATATCTGTAGTGCATAATTTCATTGTGTTTGTACATTTCATGCATGCATAATATATTGCGTTACACCCTTCCAAAGCACATTTAACAGGCTCATTGTAGCACAATTGCTTAGGCCTGACGTCTGATGTGCTCCAGTGCACAGCGACTGACATTAACCGCATCTGAAAGCACAGGGAGAGAAAAAAAAAAGAAAAAAACTGAGACAAAAAGTGTGAATGCATCTCTCCTAAAAGTAGGATGTAACCTTCTCATGAAACATTAAAAGCAAATCAGCTTTTATAGCACATTAGAAATGCAGGGACGGAGGTAGCAAAACAACGCCGTATTTGTTGTTATTATACACTTTGTTTCCATTGTACCTTTGTGATATTCCAAACTCAAATTAAATGTCAAACTACAGAAGCTCATTTAGACCATCAGATAAATAATTTGAAAACTAAACTGATTTTTCTGAAGAGTAGAACAGATGTTCTTTACCACAGAGCAAAAGTAATAAAATCCAAGCGCATCTTAGAAGTAGTAAGATGACCCCAATATAAAGGTCAACGATATATGGAATCGCATTACGGTGCATTAGACGAGACGCATAAGAAGTATTACAAAAATAATGCGAAATACAACTATAAACTGCACTCTTGATAAGTTACGCTGCTGCCACTTTGTGACAGCCGCAAGCCTTTGTTGATTATTTAGCAAAGCGAAACATTTCACAAGCTGCTAGCACGTAGCACAACCCACCACCAACTGGGTCAATCACTCACAACTTTCAGACGAGAACTTTACGCTAAAAGACGTGCATTATGGACAGGAAGCCCCTGGAATCAAGGAGGAGGAGGTATTTTTAAATCAATCACTACGTCTCGTATCTCCACGGCCCCTCCCTGCACACGCTCCCCGGCTTCAAATACTGACAAAAAGAGAATCCCATCTGACGTTTAGACATCCTATACAGAGAACAGAGGGAGATCTGGGAATAAGTGTGATATATCCAACCAACAAACAAGCAAATAAACAAATAGAGTGAGTGACACTCACATCCAATATTTATGGAGAAGCCGGTTTATTAAGACTTTGTGAACTCAAAGAGTTGACAAGAGTTCTTCTACGAGGAGAGTTTGGGTCTGACGTTTGAGGAGAACTGCAAAAGGTCATCCCAAAGGCCAGGGTCAATTACGTCCGCTTAAATTACTGATGAAATCTTAAATTAAAATGTATTGTAGCAAAGATAAATCACAACACAACTATTAAACATTTTGGGATTAATAAATTGTTGACAAATATATAAAAACAGTAATTTTTTAAGATATACAGATAACACAGTCTCACGAGCAATTCGTACATATTCGTACGAGGTGCTAAATTTGTGCCAATTCGTACTAATTAGTACGACGTAACTCGCACGATTTCGTACGATATGCCTCAAACCACTTGATGGGTAGGTTAAAGGGGTGAGGTTATGTTTAGGTCATTCTTACAAATGCATACGAATTGGCATCTCGTAACATACGACTGAGGTCTTACAAATTCGTATGAATATGTACGAATTTTCATGAAAATATGTACGAATTGCCGTGAGATCAGGTTGGATATTAACCATGTGTAAGAAGAAACAAATTTTCCAAACAGTCGTAGTATTTCTAACATAGACATATATATATATATAGCTATACATAGCTATATATACAATATATATAAATTTTTGGAAAGTACGGCATTACATAAAAAAAAACCCTCAAAACATTGATAATAATGTGCAATATTTGTTAACGACCAAATCAGCATATCAGACATTTTCTTTAATTTATGAAGAATCTTGTAAGAAAAAAATCTTAAAATACAGAAAAATATAATTATATAAAGACAATTATTATATAATTATTAATCATATAATTTTGGATTATTTGGTTTATTTAAGTATTATTTTATATATTAATAAACAATCATGTTATTAATTTATCATCTGCTATAATAATAAACATTTTAAATTGATGAAAATTACATGAAATAGACTAAATTTAAAACTGTTAAATTAAACATCGGACACATTAACACACCCTTTTCATATTTCCAGGATACATGAAGTAAGTTACAGCAGGCAAAATGTCTTTACCTTGTAGACCATTGCAATGAAAAATATTGTTTTCCCATTTTGAGAAAAAATATTACAAACTTTGCTATATTTACTCTGTAAATTATCACACAAAATGCTTTATCAAAGAGTCCACGTAAGTCACTCTGGCCAGTTGGCAGCAGGGGCTGATGGGTAATGCGAGCAGGAATGGAATGCATCATGGCCCCCGCCGCGGAGGCCTTTGTTATTGTCTCTCTCCTCTGATGTGCACTAACTTCAGAGGGACAAATTATCTTCCCTCATGTCTCCTCACTAATGGAGGCTGGGGTCGAGCAAGTAAAACATTGGGTTTTGTTGTCTTTGACGTCTTATTAATTTAGTAGCATTCGGAAAGGGGGGAAGAAACAAACCCCTCTGTGTACCTCGATCCTCTGTGTAGAAGGGATGATCTGTTCAAACAAATCCAGAGAAATGAAAACCAAGGGCTTGGTCCAGCACCGCTGAAAGCATAAATATCAGACACCGGCGATGGGAGGAGTTCTTTCAAACCAAACTATTAAGGCTATTTGTTCAGCTGCGCTAACGGAGGAACTTCTCTGGAACAAAAGATATTATTGTTCAACGCATTTTTCCTCCTCCTCTCCCCTTTTTTCCAACAGGAAACAGACAGTGGCAAAGTTACAGTAGTTCAACATATGAGATCAGAGAGATGGTTTTTGCAGCGAAACAGAACCAGATGTGGGAACAGTAACGGGACCCATGCAGAACTTAACGTCTGTTTGGTTTTCCTAAGAAGATAAAAGTCCCAGAGATTAATTGAAACCCATCGCCAGACACTTATGTTTGCCTATACATATGTTTATTCGCAGGGGTCGGGAGGTTAAACGGCCAGTCATTTGTTCAGCGGAGGATTTAAATGCATATCTCCAAACATCTACTTTGTCTCAGGGAAAATTAGGTTAGCTCATCTGAAGCTTCACACTTGGACATTTCCACCCTTCTTCATCTGATATTCATTTAAAGCAAAAAGAAGAAGACAGCTTTGCTCTGTTGAGAAAACACTTAAAACACTGAATCCTTTGGCAGTTTGGATTTGACACAGCCGAGCTGTTTTCTTTCTACACAAAGTTGGTCCTCTGATTACAAAAATACGGGAACATACGTGTTTCAGCGAACGCCAACACAAATACAAGCTGTCTCTCAATGGTGAAATTTAGATAAGACGCTGTAAAATTAGTGTAATAGACTCTGTATTCTTCTACACAACACATCCTGGGAATTCAGCGTCACAGGGGAGGAGAGAAGTTCAGAGACACTTTTTTTTCCCTCCCTTTTTTTTTTGGAAGGAGGGACGAGAAAGCGAGCGAGAAAAAGAGAGAGAGACGCTCTTTTTACCTTATTGCCAGCTGCTTTCCTGGTGTCTTTGAGAGTTTGGCTTGCCCTACTTAGAGCCTCCTGCTGCTTGAGAATTTGATCTTGCAGCTGTTGAGATTGTTCTGTCTTTTCCTGTAATTTGGACTTGAGCGGGCTGACTTCTAAGCCCTGGCTATTAACTTTCTTCTCACTGGCCTGCAACTAAAAGAGAGAGGGAGAGAAATTAAATGCCCTTAAAATCAACACGACCATCCTTTTAAGATTCCTGCAGGGGTAGAGAAGTAGTGAGGTTAATAAAAATGAAACAAAAAGATTTTAGGTCACATGAAATCCTGTGAAGCATATATAGATTTCGACTTCAGAACGAGTAGCAGCTCTTTATCGATAAACAGCATGTCTATGGACTGGGTAAATAAATATCAAACAGAAAACAAGCAGAAAAACAGAATCCAATAAGAGGGATAAAACCTATTCATATTGATCTGATAATACTTCATTGCAAATGACTCATTGTCCATCTTGATATTTATCCATTCTGACAGTGATTAAGTATTAAAGATGATCATTATTTATTAACTAGATCTAGTGATTGGGATTGCTTTCTGATCTTACATTAGCGATTAATATTAAAACAAAGACCCCACAGAGAAGCTGAATAGATAATGAGTGAAATATTAAATCTGATCAGGTGTGTTGAGGAACTTTAGCGGTCGGATAGCAGCTGCTAAAATCCAATGACTTTTGTTTTCTCAAGGGCAAAATGTTTGGACACTCTAAATGAGTTATCCCATCATGCACCGGTGGAGAAAGAATCTGCAAAAAGTGCTTAAAGGAAAAACCCAAAGCCAATTATATTCATCATTAGCATGCTTCCTTAATGTTCTCATTTATTATTCAATGGAAGTCATAAAACGTTAAGTTCACTATTTCACATCTCAGCACTAAATGACATTCAAATGAAGCAAAAGTCCTTCATTTACTCTGCACTAACCCTCTGTGGATGCAGCCAGCTCTTAGTATTGGCTGTGATAATCTTTATGGGAAAATAAATGGCATTGCTAGGGTTTTGGACTGTGTGCTGCATGTTGGCACAACCCTGGGTGTTTCGTGGATACTTGTACAACAACGCACTGAAAGCTGAGCAGCAAAAGGCTCTTAAAAGGAAACAAACTGCACATTTAATTCATATACTAGGCTGATTTTCACCTTGAGGAAATGCAAACAAGCTAAATCTGTAATCACGCTTAATTAATTCACTATTTTTATTTTTTAAACCTATTTGAACATGTCCCTTGGTTCGTAAACTGTACTAAAAAAAGTGGTAACATCTAAAATAATTTAAAAAATATCAGCTTGATTCCAACAAAAATAAAAAATAGCTACAGTATTGAAATGAATGGGGAAAAAAGGAAATAATACCTTTCCTGAAGAAAAGAGTGGGATGGAGTATTTAAAAGCAAATGTCAAGCTCATTGTATTTTCCCTGACAAAATGTCTTAGTGAAACATTTTCTTACTTCAAGAGGTCACATCGAAATTAACTGGTTTTATTAGGTCAAAATATTAATGCGACCCAATCAACCTGACTCCATTAGGTTACGCTAACAAAAGTACATTAAGAGTCAAATCAGATACATTCAAAAATACTGCTCTTTTACAATCTGAACAGATTTTACAAAGGAAGCCAGTGTTTATATAAAATAATAAATGTTCAACTCTCTTCGATTTTGCTTTGCATTTTTATTTTTGTTTCGTGTTTTTGGTTTTGTTGTGTTTTGGGGTTTTGTTTTTTGTTGTTGCTTTGTTTTACTGGTACGGACTAATATTTTATCCGTATTAAACTTTAAAATCACTTTTGTTATTAATTTTAGACGTGCAGTACAAATGTGCCTCAGACTGCATTGTAATCAGCAATCATTTTCTTTTGTAATACTTTTTTTTCTTTTCATTTGAATCGCATATTAGACTAGAGCTAAATATAAGAGTGAGAACTGTCATTTTCCTAAATTTCATGGAAGTATATCAGAAAATGCAATAAATATGAAAATGTAATGTAGTAAAGTGTCTCCAGAACAGACAGGAAAAAGTTTTGAGAAGCTCTATGAGTCAGATTAAGGAAACCTCATTCTAGTTTACACATGTAGAACATGTTGACAAATAACCCATGAGTAAATTCCACATCACTGTCAGGTCTGTAGCCGTGCTGAGAAAACACAAAGGCAGAATGTTTTTTAAAGATAGCAAGTAGACTGGGAATTGTGGGGAAAGAGAGTTTACAGAGAAATTTCAGCTTTCAAATGCCTTCAACTCAGAGAACGGCTTCTTCCGATAGCTAAAGCCCCAAACCGTCTTTGACAACAATGAATGATTTTGAACACCTGGCTCTTTTAAGTTGGTGAGTGCTCGCTTGAGCTGACTTAAGAGTCTGCTCCAATGACAAGCGCATCTGTGTTGAATGTGAGATTAAAGCTCCGCGGCTCACTCTGTCCATTAGAAACAACACTTGTGGGAACGTGTTAGAAAAAGTCTATTACTAATACATGGTTCAGGATTTGTATTTGCAACAAAAGCCGCCTTTTAAAACGCTGTCAAAAAACATACAGCCATCACTCCGTCACAACTGAGAGAGGGCAAAATGGCCGCCATTCCATTATGGTGAAGAGAGGAGATTGAATGTGATGGTTATCAAAGATAAACCGGGCCCTTCTCACACTCTTTGTAGTGTGTGTGTGTTTCTGTTTGTGCATCTTTAAGAGAACATAACAAATATATCAAATGGCATGAACTTGCTTACTTATTTACTTTTTTTGACTCACCATTGTTTGTGGACAGCAAAAAAAGAATTTCATTGCACAGAGAAATGTTTTTACTTTTGTACGCATGACAATAAACGCTTTGAATCCTTGAATTGAACACATCTACTGTAGGTCATTCTTGTCATCCAGCACCTTTTCATTTTATATATATATATATACTGTATATATACATTACTGTGCAAAATTATAGGCCACTAGTATTTTTACCAACAAAAAATGGTTATTTCTATCTTCTGTGGTAGTGTGTCAATTGGAAATATCAGTTTACATTTCCAAACATTATTTTTGCCATCAATTGTAATAATGCAGTGAGATTATTTTCGGTACAAGGAGTCTGACAACAGCCAGTGCTCCACACAGAGATCTGATCGGATCATCATCAGTCTGTCTGGAATGACATGAAGTAACAGAACAAACTGAGACACACTCAATCCAGATCTCACTTTGTCTCCAAGATGAAGAAGAAGAAAAAAATCTACCTGGAAAGCTACAGTACTGTTCAAAGTTTTAAACACTTGATGCTAGAAAATGAGGATGCTTTAAAAAAAATAATGCCATTACTGTAATAGATTTCATTTATCAATTAACTTCTATTAACTAAATCAAATAAATATTTTGTATTACAGCTTTTGGTTGTTCCGAGGTACACATAGTTTTTCAGAGTTGACCATTTACCCATTAAGACACTTAAGGAAAAACAAGGACATGTAGTTGTACATAGAAATGACCCTTTAGCTAAATATTTCAATTCAAAGTGTGATATAAGGATCAAATTCCAGTTTTATCAGCTAACAAATACTCCTCGCATGTCATGTCACAGGCAAGAGGTATTGTGCAAACGCTTCCACAACATAGAAGAAGATCTGGCAGACAAAGCAGATGCGTGAGGTGACTGGAGCGTTCATGGCCTCAGGAGGTTCCACACCGACAGAGGAGATACTCCGTGACTGTGAGGACAGAGAACATTCTCAGGCACTGTGGGATGTGTGAGGGAGTTTTTAATGTTCGCTTTTAACACACACAGAGACATAAATGCTGAATGGATCTAGTCAGCGCAGATGACAGAGTATTCCGGGTTCACTAGCACTGTGAGAACACAGAACAGTCGACGCAGGAAAAAATCCCCTCGCAGAGACGCAAATGACAGCCGACGGCCACCCTGTTAGAAAAAGAAAAAAAAATGTTTTCCTCAAAAATATGGAGCCTAAATAAGATTAAAAAAGGTACATTCTCTTTATTCTAAATTCATTTTTCTTTTATTTATTTATTTTAATATATTATTTTTATTTTGTTTCTCATGTAAATGTGTTATAGTAATATGATTATTTTAATATGCTTCTTATGATACTTATCAAAACAAAAATACAGATTTTATTAAATGTACAAAAGGGATGGCAAAACGAATGTGACTTATTAAAGGCTCTGTAGTTCAATAGAACAGAATAAAATAGAATAGAACAATATATACAGTATTAAATAAAAATTCTGATATTTAGTGGATGATTCAGAATAAGGGGGAACATTTATATTTAAATTGTTTCCAAATTAAATTAATATTCCCAAAAAAATGTTTTAATTAGAGAACATTTATTATTATTATTATTATTATTATTATTATTATTATATCTGTTTTTTTACATTGTTTATTTTGTTTCATGTAAATTAATTATAGTATGTCAATAAAGAAACTTATTATTAAACTGCCATTGTTTTAAGTTAAATGATTTTTTAAGTAAGATAAAATGTAAAAAAAAAAATAACATAATATAATATCCATTTTAAAAACATTATAAAATAATTATGGATATTTCTAGTCACGTTATGCGTTACATACACAAACTCACCAGCACAGCACACACAGACTTTAGCCTTAAAACACTAGTACTAGCTAATTAGACATTTCCATCTACCACAAGCCAATTAGAGCAATCCTTGAAGGAGCTTCAAACGAAAGGCCCCTGAACCCGGTAATTTTTACCCCTGGTTTCATCAACAGGTCTAGTGACTGGATGGATAAAGAAATACTAATCTCACTTTCTTTTTTTTGTTAATCTCCGAACTCTTGGAGAAGTAGACGCTATGTACTTCCGTGACAAATTTAAGGGGTTTGCCACTGCTGTCGGCATGGCCTGTTCTCCCCGTTCTTATTCTCTCATAGTTGAACTCTAAGTCTGTGGAGTTTGTTCTCTGTCTGTCTTATTTGTGTAGAGGAAGGTCGCAGAGGATTGTGTAATGTTGAGCGTGCCAGTGAATGGGGGTCAGAAAGTGTTGCAGTAAAAAGAGTGTGGGAGTGTTGCCGGGGAGAATAGAAGAGAAGGTGTGGAAAAACAAACCTCAGTGGTTAAAATGTTTTGTTCACTTTGTGAGCTGATGATTTTTGGCTTGGAGGTGCGCTGGTAATCATCCACTCTCTACTTGTGGTGAGCTCTCTAGGTCAGCAAAATTCCTGAATGCAGAATATTTGCACTTCCAGTATGACCCTCAGCAAAACACAAATTAATTAAATGAACTTACAAATATATTACATACAATTCAACAAATGTAATCATTTATTTACCAAGGATGCATTAAATAGATCAAAGAAGATGCTACAAATCTTCTCCATTTCAAAATTGAAAATAAATAAGTAAATATAAACATTTATTGATCCAAACAGTGCATTATAAAAATGATTTCTGAAGGATTGTGTGTGACACTGAAGACTGCTGAAAATTTAACTTTGCCATGACAGGAATAAATTACATTTTTAAATACAAAAAAAAAAAATTGTTCTACGTAATTATCAAAACTGTTTGAATAATTTTACACAATAATACTGTTATTATGAATAAAGTAAAACAGTTTAATAAAGATAAACTATTTAACACTATGTAATTGCAAAGAATCATATTCAAATAATATTTTAATGTACATAAGACCAGCTGATTTAGACGTAAGCACATTTCTTAATTATGTTTTGCAGTGCAGCATCAATCAATCTAAATTTCAAAAAATCTCTAAAACGAAGAAAGTCTGTTAAATTTATCTCACGGAAAGAACTGTAAATGTCATGCTTCTTCTGACTCAATGGCGAAAATTGATAACCATTTAGGATCCTTCTTCTGCGCAAGGCATGACAGCGAGAGCCCTAGTCTTCAGACCGACAAATCAGATGATGAAAACTTCATTTTATAATTTCTGAGGTCTCAATTGACCCCCGCTGAACGGAAGCGCTCCAAATAGAATATCAAATTGCTAAATGTGAAATGAGGGCTTAAACCTAAATATTATTTCAGAGGGCTTTGGCTAAAGAAAGGGATCTATCTGGAAAGGACATAATAAGCTAATTATTTTGCCAATCAAAGTCCCCCAGGAGATTTTTTGCTGGGCCTGTATGTCCCATTCAGTCCAGTATTGAATCTCCTGACTGCAAAACCCGCCCGCATTAATCCCTGATTGGCCAAAGCTCTTCCTACACTCCAGATTTTAACGAGATAGAAAAGGGAGAATGTGCTAGTTATACTTTGTTCAAAACCAACTTGACTTTATCAAATAAAATGATTCACCAAGGACGTTTCAACAGCAAGCCGAGATTTTAAAGTGACAGAAAAAGGTGCGTGATTTTGAATCTCTGTAGCGGAGATTAAAAACCAGAAAAGAGACTTTCAGTCTAACAACCTTTGCAGTTTATTGTCCACGTGGGCTCTTCGCCATACAGCGTCTGGCACAATGCACAGATTCAGTATAGAAGTAAATACAATCTACTTTTGACACGGCTTATTAATAATAACCTTCCTGATTCACAATAGCATACAGCTTCAGCCTTCAAAATAATTAAACCTTTGACGTATCCTTGTTGTTCCTCTTCACAGTCCATAGAGGAAATAGTAAGGTGACAATGGCAGCTTCTGTAAGGCCTATCATGCTCTTGGGCTTAAGGAGGCCAAGAGGTCATCAAGGTTAAAATTTCATTTTGTGTCCGTGTGCAAAAGCAAAGGTAAAGAGACACACACAAAGCTCCTGCAAAATAAAAAAAGATTTTTGAAAAACATTTTGCAAAACAAAGCGTCTCTCCAGAATTCCCAGAAAATGTTCATGATGCTGAATGGAGTGGATTTATTATATGATTCTGACAAGGGACAGTAATCCATCTCCCTTCATGTTAGCTCAGGTGAGCCATGTTGATTTGGAAAGCTCATGATTTGTCTCGTATTTTGAAATGGACTCTATGGACACAACCTCATGATTTATTGTGTATGATAGAGAAAATACAGGAAAAGGAAGTTGCTTCACACAATTTATACATTTCTTGGTTAAACTTCCTCAGAGAGTGATAAAGGGATCCATCTGATTCCACATGCTCCACGCGCACATGCATTTTTTTTCCACATATATGGGTCTGTCTATAAATAGACGTAATTCAATCGATCGCATTGACGATCCATTAGCTCCATAAAATGAAGATTATTCAAGGCACATCTGTGGAGTCTATAAATGACGAACATAATGCTTTCCCAGAAACCACAGCCAATGGTGTTAGAACAGGGGGGAAAAGCTTTTTAGCTTTCAGCCCAAACACTAGGTATCACTTGAATATATAATATAATCTGAGCTGACACTGGAACCAAAGCCTTGGTTATTAAGCCCTATATCTAGCTTTTCCCGAACCAGGCCTTCTCCGGACAAACGCTCTCAATCAATTTCTATCCAATTGCTTAAGTCACCACAGCAGCGTAAAACATCCCTCGCCACTCCCGTTTTCGCCCGAGAACCCAACACAGGGGTCGTAAAAGTGCAGTTAGCCAAATGTTCTCGGGATAATAATATACCCAATTCAATATCGTATGCTAACGTCCTAAATGAGAGTGTGGTGGCGTTATTCTCTGCAGAGGCATGGTGAAAAATTATTCTTAAACTGGAGAACAATGCAAACAGATTAAATGTATAAGATAGGCATATCCTCCCCATGTATAAAGTGACATTATGTTATTTTCTTGCCATGTAGAAAATGGCTTAATGGAAACGCATCATCCCAATTTCACTTTTTGAACATCAGACAAACAAGTAAAGCTGTACATGTGTAATTTTCTGTATTTCAAAAAAATATACATGCAGAGGCGGCTATAAATAAGACATTTGTAGTGTAAGTTAAACATTAGAGCTCAAAGGTGCTATTAAAACAATATGATGTTTCAGATTTACCAATTTTTAAAGATGCACCAATTTTGTTTTACTATTAAAAATAAACTTTTTCATCTAACTAATAAGAATAAAACACACAAAATAAATTTTAAATGATACGAGTGAAAATAGAAAATAGAATACACTTTTTATGATACAAATTGTAGCAAAGCAACTTTACAGAAAATTAAAGATTCTACTTTATATTTAACTTAATTTAATTAAGTTGTTAAACTTTTTGAAGTTTGCAAAAGATTGCATTTGACAGTTTTATTCAAATGTGTCAAAGTGTTTTGAAATATTAACTTAAAAAAGTTTTAAATGATGGCAACAAACATTTACATACAAAAATTGTTTAAATGAGTATGAACAATTAAATATGACATATCGGCTGTTAAAGTTGGAACATAATTATCTAAAACCTATTTTCTAAATACATGTTATTGATTAACCTATTTGTCTCCTGTCATGTAATTAAATATCATCGTTAAAACTCATTAAACAACCAATGTCAGATCCCTACTCAAGTCCAGTTGGTGATGTCAGCAGCTTAGAAATCACACAGCTCTGTGACTGTAAATGAAAAGGCCTTTGAATAGTAACAGGTCATTAAGGTTGATGTCTTGGCAAGCTGGCTGCACGGTACATGGCAGAGAGATGCCAAAGTGGCATGGTCTGATGAACTGTTGGGAGTGACTGAATTTAGATTGAGTAAAAATTAATCAACTTGCCTGTGAAGACATTTCAGAAGAATAATATTCTGCTGCTTTCCAAATGTTTGCAAAGGCTTTTAAAGTGAAATGTCCAACACAGTCTCACGAGCAATTCATACGTATTTGTACGAGGTGCCAAATTTGTGCCAATTCGTACTAATTCGTACGACCTCACTCGTACGATTTCGTACGATTTGTCTAAAATGACGTGATGGGTATGTTTAGGGGCGGGGTTATGTTTAGGTCATTCGTACAAATACATACGAATTGCCATCTCGTAATCAATCTTTGTAATCATAAATGTCTTCACTGCCTTTTGATTGGTTTAATAAATACTTGTTGAATAAAAGTATTCATTTCAATAATTTAAAAAAATTGAACATAAACATTAACTGTCAACAGTAATAATATTGAGATTATTGTTTAGTAAATCCATATTAGTAGACTTGTCTTACACTGAAGACTGGAGTAATGATTAATAAAAACATACACACACACACACACACGTGCCCAATCTGAACCAAATTTATTAGGACAAATTGCTTTCCATGAGTACTGTTCCTCGTCATAACAGCACAGGACACAAACATTTTTGTTTAAAACGTGTGCTATGCTATATTAATGTTTTGTTCGTGGTATCTGCTGTGTCATACTGCAGCAAAATATCATAGTGTTTACTACTTCAGCATAGTGACTTTATGCTTATGGCTGTCTCCCAACTGTGTTGATATTCAGTGCAGCACTCTAGTGTTTGATTTTGCTTGATTAACGTTCATGTTATTGTGTTTATTTTCAGCTCTTAATCAAATATAAACTTCAAAAAACTTTAATCAAAACATTTAAATACCACTTAGTGGCCGGGGATTTTGATTGAACTTTCCATTATAAAAATACAACATTTATTTAGTCATGCATGCCACTTTTAATGTCTGATGTGGATATGTGTGTGTGCAGGTGTCCGCTTGCTTATGTGCACATGTGTAAGCGAATGCATGATTCTCTCGAGAAGTGATTTAACTGGAAACCAGGAACTGAACTGAAGAAGGAAATTTTCTCAACGTGTTTCCATGTTTTCGGCCCTATGAGCTGATCGTTTTAGATCTGTTCCTTTACATTGTGCTTATATCAGCAGCCGGCAGGCAGAGCCTGATGAGTGAGAATCACAACTGTCCTAAGAAACAAATCATCACGCACTGACCGGAACGGACACCCTGTTCTCCCCACCACTGAATG
The DNA here is from genome assembly GCA_032357475.1 of Enteromius thamalakanensis. Lineage (NCBI taxonomy): Eukaryota > Metazoa > Chordata > Actinopteri > Cypriniformes > Cyprinidae > Enteromius > Enteromius thamalakanensis. The sequence goes on from JAUCMT010000056.1 coordinate 16,277,009, forward strand.
AAAACACACACACACACACAGATAGTCTCTGCCATTACTGTACATGAATAATAGAATTGAATGGAATGAATAAAAACATGAATGAAATGATAAATCACTGAATAAATGGAGAAATGCACTGAATACATAGAGAAATGCTTTGGCTGTATACAAGTGACAATTTACAGGTTGTTAATAGTATTATACATTTATTCATGAAACATATAAAAATGTATTGCCATATCTAGCAGTGAATTTCATCAAATTTCGACAAATTCATCGCTAAGACAAGGATTGGTACACTTGGGTGTGTTTTGAATTCTCTGTTCTGAACTTTCTGTTTTGATTACTCAAAGGTCAATAATAATATAATTGTCTTTTTTAACTTGGAACCAAAATGGATTAATTTCAATAAATTATGTACATGAGATATATTTAAACCATTAATTTAATGAAGACTATAGTACTATGGATTTCTCTGCGGATGTAATATATTTATTTATTTTTAAATCTAATGCACCCTTCCATTGGCTTTTCAGTTCAAAGATTGGTTTTATGTTAACAAGATGTCATTTGTAATTTCTATTTTCTTTATAATTCTTTATTTTTTTAAAGGTTTTTATAGCCTTTTGTTTTCCCCTTCGAAACATTACAATATGACTCACTCTTCTGGTAGCTATGAGACCATAACCACACCATATTATCGTCTATTATGGCTTTTCTTATCCCTTTCCATCAATGCAAAATTGCATTTGTTGCATATATTTGAGCATGTGTTTTATGTCTATGAGTGTCAGTGGGTGTGTGTGTGTTCTTAACAACCCACTTTTATTCGTGGTTGTTTGTTATGAAAATGTCACTCAGATTCTGGCTGTCATTGCATTTGAATGGGCTGTTATGTAAATGTCCTATGGGATGTGATTTAAAGTGGCTTTTAAAGGGGGAAATTGCACATTGTATCGGTATATAAGGGAGAGAGGCTGTAGAGAATACTGTATATGTTAAAAAACAGCCTCAATGTCACATACTCGCCTCCGATAATTGAGTTATTAGTAGTGAAAAGAACATCAAGCCTAATCAAATGGCATATGAAGTAGAAACGCTTTCATTTTGATAGGCCATTGTGAAAAACTATAAGTGTGTGTATGTATTTGTCTGTTTTTATGCTTATTTAATAAGCAGACTTAAATGACAGAATTGAGTGTGTATGTTCTAGAGCCTTTAAATTTGTCACAGAGGTTCAGTAACATTATCCATATGCTAAAAAAGCATAAGTACATTTCTCTTTTTTAGTGCCTGGAGATATGCTGAAAGGACTCAATAAAAATAATAACTAGTAACGTCTAGGTTACGAACGTAACTCACGTTCCCTAAAGGAGGGAACGGAGACGTTACATAAGGGAATTCGCCAGAGAGACCTATCTGCTTTGAGCTTTTACTAAAGGCCAATGAATATTGGCGTGTACTGATTGCGCTCAGGTGCCTCTCATCACTGCGTGAGTATAAGAGGGCACGCACACAGTGCACCTGCAGGTTTTCCCTGAAGAGCCGTTGCCGGCGATAGCACGACCCTAGAGACGTGGCAGGAGAAAGTGTAACGTCTCCGTTCCCTCCTTCAGGGAACGTGGGTTGCGTTCGTAACCTAGACGTTACCCTTTCAGTCGAATCACTTCGACGTTACATATGGGAACACCCATGGCCACAGTCTAGGGCCGCGTTACGCAGAGATCCCCTGCCAACTGGCAAGACATTTTTAGCTTTTCCAGTTCGTTAGCAGAGAATCGTCACGTAACCTTCTTAACCTCCCCACGGCCCGTATTAGGGGCGGTAGGGATGCTTTCAGTGGTGCTGAAACAAACGGTTGAGGGCAGAGCACATAAAGTTTTTGAACTAACGCATGTTCAATATATCAATAAAAATATGGATATAATTGAAGGGAAACACAGCCTTGTGTAGACCGAGGATATAATTTATGCCACACCTCTGGCGAAGGAGACCAGAGGAAGCACAGCCGGAGCTACTCCGCTCTAGTCCATCTGCGGAGGAGGGAGGTTACGCACATTAAAGGGAAGCTGACAATTTAAGCCAGCCAGGGCGACGGCTTGGTCCCAAGAGGGCAAAAGATGTGGTCTCGGGGGGTTTACCTGACATGCACCTTTGAGGAATCTGACGACGAGCTGATGCTTCCCGAGGGATGCGCCCTCCACTGCGTCATGATATGCGGCTATGACAGCGACTTATACTTTGAGAGTTGAAGGGGACAGCCTGCGCTCCCAATTCTCTTTCAGGAAGGAAAGCACCACTGCAATCGTACATCTCTGTGGGTCCTCAACACGGGAGGAACACCATTCGATGAACAGACTCCATCTCTGAGCGTAAGCCTGCCTCGTAGAGGGGGCTCGCGCTTAAGTGATGGTATCTACGACGGCGTAGGAAAGGCTGGAGAAGTCTGCCGCGTCCCGTCCAGAAGCCCCGGAGGCCAGCTGCATGCCAGCGCGTCCCTGCCGAGCGCCTGAGGAGACTCGAGGAGGATATAAAAGGGCTGGCAATGGGTCGACTCGGGGGAGGCAAAGAGGTCTATCTTGGCCCCTCCGAAGTGACTCCAGATCAGCTGGACTACCTGAGTGTGGAGCCGCCATTCTCCAGGGTGGGTGGACTGCCGTGAGAACTGATCCGCTGCACGGTTGAGTAGCGATAGGATCCGCTGACATCCGCTCAGAAACGCTGTCAGATGAGAGAGCAGGTCTTGCGGGAACTTCTTTAACGATCACCTTCACCTTTCTCGTAGAACCACTCGAAAGCCCAGGAATCTCCAGCTCCAAGCAAGCTCTGAAGCGAAAAGCAGGTGCCTCTCATCACGCAGTGATGAGAGGCACCTGAGCACAATCAGTAGCTCAAAAGCTCAAAGCAGATAGGTCTCTATGGCAAGTTCCCATATGTACAAATAATTTCTATAGTCAATCTGTTTTTTTTTTTTTTTTTTCTTTGGATTGGTTTGAAACAACTCGAGGGTAAGCAAATTATGACAGAGCTTTTTGGTAAACTATCCCTACCCCCAAAAAAATGTTGTTGTTTTTTTTCGTCCGTAGAATAGTGCATATATACATACAATTAAGTGGCATTTATTTAATGCACAAGATTTTTCATCTTTCATCCTACCCCCTCTTTCTCTCTCTCTTTCTCTCTCTAATATTGTGGCACTAATATACTGGTAGTTACAAAGTTTTTTTGTTCGTTTTTGTGTACTTATCTAATCCTACTGGGAGAAGGGTATGTGGAAAACCTTGATCTAAGGCAACTAAAAAAAAAAAAAACATTTATGGGTCTCCTTTTTATTTTGTTTGTTTTTTGGTCATGGTGGTTGTGCTATAACATTACTTAATTGATTTCAGGTTCGAGTCTGCAATTCATATTGATGGTGATAGGTGCGAGAAAATAACTAAAAGACAATAAATAGACAACATTTCAAATATTTATAGATTCATATACCACTTTATATAATGCATTTGGTTTTACAGTAGTTTCACAGAAATGCACAGAAAAATAACTGATACATTTGCAAACATCATCAATAATTCAAATTAAATTTCAATTGAAAGGCTTTGCACCAAACCATAGTGTTATTATTTAGCTCAGTTTAATGAACTGTTCCTTTAAATTAAGTTCTACTAATTTGTTTCATAACAGATTATCTTTGCAACATTGACATGCTGTTGCAAATTAAATTTAACTAAAAAGCAGCTCTTTAGGATACAAAATACTGTATTTATTTAGCTTCATTCAGATTAATATCAAGTCAGCTTAGTTTTGTTTCAAGTCATACAATAGAATAGAATAGAAGAGAAGAGAGTAGAATAATAGTATGTTGCAGCATTCATCAGCTGTGAAACAAATTTAAATCAGTTATAAAGCCCTACAGCATCATTATATTACATGTTGTCCTTTAAAACTACATGCAGCAACAAAGAAAAGGTGGGATCATCGAGTCTGATTAGCACAGACTAACTACTTTTGAGATAATTCCTTTTAAAAAGAAATGGTCAAAATAGCAATTTAGTAACCTTTCCATGCTATGATTTGAAGTAAATCTTTATCACTGACAACTATATGTGGGAAACTGAGCTGAAAAATCTCGCAAACCAACTACTTCCACAACCAAATATTACTTACTTTGATTGATAACATGATCTGCTGAGTAGAATTATGTATTGTGAGTCTCTGTTTACAATATAAATCTAATTAAGTGCGTCCACTGCGCTGCACAAGAGCGATCAATACATAAAATGGCTGCCGCAGCTGCTTCCTGCAGTATAATCCATGCCTTCCATCACCAATATTTTCAACCAATAAAACTGTCTCACTATGTCTCCTGTCACGAGAGCTAGGCGAGGAGACGTGCGGGTTCATATGCAGGCTGTTGCAAAGGAACACGGAGCGGCAAAAGACAGGGGTTGACAGTGCTAATGGACCTTGAGAATCAGACAAAGACTTCCGGGTTTAAACACATGAAACTGGGTCAATGGGTGGAGCTAGACAATTAATTGCTATGGTGACAGATGAGCAAGGCGTAGACATGAATGCACACACGTGACAACATACAAACATGAATGAGAGTCCGGGATGACAACAGAATGAGATTTTGAGAGTGAGTCCAGGCAAGAAAACAGACTTAAAACACTGAAAGTTCGCTGGGCACTGAAGTGCCATCCCCTGAACTGGGCTGGCACTTCCAGCTGACTGTGACAGTCTACCCCCGAAACACACTAATCATCCCACGTTTAATGAAAACAAATACTGCACCTGATCATAATAGTTTTTTTTTCTTCCTATTACTTCCAAATTCAAATGTGTAATGCAGTGTTTAATTAATAAAATATTATCTAAAAAATTATTTAAAATATTATGTTAGATTTATTATTACACTTTTAATTGTTCATATAAGATAACTCATCCCATCCATCCATGCTTAAGACATGATATAAACCAGACAAAAGAGACAAGATCTCGAGACACAGGAAATCAAATTATTATTGATACATCAACATTACTGATTGGTAATAATAATGTGAACTACTACATGGCTTAAGGGGTTTAAAGTTAGTTGCATGCAATTATGTATAATTTGTTGTTATTACTATATAGTAAATTCATAAAAAACTACATGGTCTAATGGCATAAATGTACCTGGGTGCACTTTTTAGCCAGACACAAATAATTTACCAATAAGTACACATCACTACAGTTTGCAAAATAAATGAACACTAGAGGCAATTGGAGTTTTGATTAATGTTTGATTAAGTGTATTTTTCGCTTACAATGCCTTTTTATATCAGTTTTCCATTTGTTAACACTATTGTGTGTTTAGGGTTTAATTTGATATACTGTAGGGCATATTTCCAACAAAATACAGCATTAGCTTTTAGCGACAGTCCTCAGATATTTGAATTCTGTCGCAATACATACCTGAGGCAATGTACATTTCTCTTTGAAACTGTGGCGAAAAGTCCAGTAAGTTACATAAGAGCAGTTTCATTAATAATAATGATTTTTTCCTTTTATTTATTTTTTTACCTTGCATGCATGTTATGTTAATGCTATTACATTTTGTTGATGTTTGATTAGACACTTTAGTCTAGGGACCAATTCTCACTATTGAAACTAATTCAATATTTTGATTTTTATTAGTAAACTCCTAATCTTTTGCTTATTGGTTAGTAAGGTAGTTGTTACATTTAGGTATGGGGTATAAGATATCTAAAATATGTCCATGTGGAATAATGCATTATTGTGCTTTATAAGTACAAATAAACAGCAAATATGCAATTAATATGCATTATAATTAAATAGTTAATAGTGAGAATTGGTTTCAAAGCTAAAGTGTCAATCAATCATTTTAAATGTTGAAATTCCAAATAGAACCAGGAACATAAATTATTTTAGTAAATTGGGTAAATTTAGATTTCAAAATACAACTATCTATCAAAACAGCAGAAAGTTTATTACATCTGTATTAAATGACCCAGTAAATACTAGGACATTTTGGAAATGGCTTCCAGGCCTCCAGGAGACCTTATCTAGGGCTCTGCATAAATGAATTCTCCTCTGAGTGTGGTTTCACTTCTGCTCATGGCTGTGTTCGGCCCTGGCAAGTAGGGACGTACTGCCTACATGTAGCCAGGACAGCAGGGACAAAGTGGTGTAGATGGCTTTGGCATGTATCTGCCTGGGGCCTTTATTCACTGCATTGGCAACAAAATGTGTAAAAAATCAAACAATAATGTCTCCAGTTGTCACGCCCCTGCACTGTGTTTTTGTATGTTGTCATTTTCCCCATGTGCTCCTGTGACCTAGTTTCTGTCTGTGTTGATTATATTCAGGTGTTGCCGTCTTCGTTTGTGTTAATTGTCTACCCTATTTAAGTTACATTCAGTTTAGTCATGTTGTCGGGTTTTTTTTGTTTACGTGGTGTGTAACCTCTGATCTGCCTTCCTGTCTGTTTGGATACCGTTTGTGAGTATTAAATAACGAATATTGAAAGAATCGAAATCTCTGCTCATTCCTCATACACCCGAAGCGTGACAGAATGAACCGACCTTTAAAAAGAAAGTGAGCGGTGTGGTTTTTCCCCAGTTTGTTTTTAGCGTTTTGCCAAGTTTTTTTTTTTCGTTTTCCCCCACCATGGATATCCTAACCAGCCCTAATTATCTCCTCTTCCTGCTGGAGCAGGAGGAGAAAACGCTCGAGGGCCATACCAAACTATTTTTGGACATTGCGCATTTCACCAGCTACCCAGACAGCTGTGTTTTCTACAAAGGAAGCCTGAGACCAGAGCACAGAGCCCCGCTGTCTGAAGATGGCCCTCGAGCCGACTTTGCTGCCTTCGTTGAGTGGACACTGGCAAGGAATGGATCCGCATTCACCGTCTGTCCTGTTGAGGAGCTCGCAGTGTCACTCCCAACCCAGAGCCCAGCCTACCATCTCCCCGCAGTGCAGAGCCATCTCCTGAGCCCACCGCTGATGCCACAACAGAGCCCGGCGCTACCAAGGAGCCATCACACACAGACGCGACAGTGCTGAGGTGCGCTACGGAGCCTGACATGACGACAGATCAGGTGCGAGAGCCGTAGTGTGAGCTTGCCATGGTGGGGAGCGTCCAGACCAGCGAAAGCACGGAGTGGAGCTCTGGCCACCACACCAGGGCTGAGGGTGAGCTAAGCGATTTGGGGCTACGGAGTAAAGTAAAGACTTTCGGGGAGACACCAGTTCCCGTGCCTCGGACGCGCCCCCCAGTACCAATGCCATGCAGACTGCCGCCAGTTACCAGTTGTATGTTGTCATTTGCTCCTGTGACCTAGTTTCTCTCTGTGTTGATTATGTTCAGGTGTGCCGTCCTTGTTTGTTTTAATTGTCTACCCTATTTAAGTTACGTTCTGTTTAGTCATGTTGCTGTTTGGATACTGTTTGTGAGTATTAATGAATATTGAAAGAATCTAAATCTCTGCTCGTTCCTTATGCACCCGAAGCGTGACACCAGTTTTGCTAGTTGAGCTAGAAATCTACATTACATACTTCACAAAACAGAAGCTTTCTGCTTTATGTTGCTTTTTAAATATTACTTATTAGAAGTATATTTAATGAGATATACAATATATGATTGTTAGAAAACAAAATAACAAATGATGCACAGCAGAAAAAAGCAGAGAAAGTGAATGGTTATGTTCTTTCCATTCGGGATTTTTACATGTAAATTTTTGAGAGTGTGATCAAAACAAAATTGTTTTATAAAAGTTATTAAATAGTCATGAAAAAAATCATAGGAATTTAATGATCATTAATCATGCAAGTTGAAAACAACATATGGGTAAGCACATGCACCAACAGTTAATAGTCTTTTTTGATGCTGCTACCTAACACTGAATTTCCCTTTTCATCACCACAGCACTTCTGTCTCTCTCTCTTTCTCTCTTCTGTTTCTATTCCCTCTTTTCTGTTCTCCCCATAGACAGATGAAGGCCTGTTGTAATAAAGTCTTTATGTTGTGGTTTAGGCTGGACTAATTCAGACACACGAGCAGCTGGATAGCTAGTCCACTAAACGAGAGCAATGACCACCCAGCATGAGTACCTTTAAAACTCATTTACATCCTGTCAGCTTGCATTACTGGAGGGCGTGATGAGAGTGGACTGAATCAGGTCTGAATGCACACGAGACAGTGGCCCAGCTTACCTGTACTGACCTGAATCAACGCTCACCAGCCTCTCTCTCACCCAACACTGAATTTTAATCAAAAGCGCCCTTAAGCCGACATTTATGTGCCCTTAAAATCACATGATTAAAGGTTTTAATTTATGATATTTAAGAAAATCTAGGCATTGGAGGTTGCATGCTCCTTAACATTGCAAAAAAGAATAAAAGGAAAATTAGATAATCTTATGAAATTTAAACTTAAATGTCATTTAAAGACCACAACAAGTTCTTTAAACTAGTTTATCAAGTTAAACTAAACTAGTTTAACTTGATAAACTGTTCTAAAAATGTTCTAAAATAAATTTAAACTAAACACACTGACAAAATTTAAAATTAATTAAAAAAATAAAAATTAACATGGAATCCAAGAAGAAAAATAATAACCGAACATGTCTAGTTAACATGGGTTGTCAAAAGTTTTGTGTGTGCACTGGTTTTTGTGGTATACGGGGACAAAACTTTTATGACAAAGGTATTACAATTTGAAGGTGGCTTATGAGGACACCTATGCTTATATTACTCTAATTCAAAAGGCTTAAATAAAATATGCTAAATTTGTAGAAAAGACTACTAATAGATAGACTAGTAGAGATTATAGTCTATATGATTGTGTGTGACAAATAAAATTTTAATTAGAACTTAGAGTTAAGTGTAGAGTTGGTGTAGTGCAATAGCATACAGTTTGTATAGTATAAAAACCATGATGTCTATGGAGAGTCCCCATAAAATACCAACAAATGTGTGTGTGTGTGTGTGTGTTTTCTGCATGTGTGTCAAACTAAATATAGTGTCTACTCTTACTTTTGCAAATAATAAATTAGAATAATTTATTTCTTAATAATTAAAATGATGATTCATATCAATGATCCTTTTGGTATTTTTTTTTCTAAATCTATTCTAATTGTATTCTAACTATTGTCTCCAAGAACCATAGCAATGAAATAATTTGGACTCACAGTCAAGTTTTAAGCTACGAGTGTGAAATCCTCCAAAAAGAAGAAGAAGAAGAAACACATTGTTAAATTAATTTTTAATGACCAGCAAAACTATAGGCGCAGCAGAGAGCCCTCCCAGAGCTTTAAACCCATCAGTGTGATTTGTGGACTGAGCTCAGGGAGTGTACGCGGCTGCTGAACCACAGGAGTTAAGTGTCCACAATGGGGGTGCGTCTTTGCTTCACATCAGGGTCCAAATGATGTTTGAAATGTTTTAATCAAATCCTATCTTTTCATTAGTCTAACAATCCATGTCTCACAGCATGCAGAAGCATCTTACAGTCCCCGAGGGGCACAGGATTTGTATTGAATACGAAAGTCATTCCTTGGTCTCATGAGGTGCAAGAGCAGAGTGTCAGCTATTCTATACATTTAAATGATCTGATAAAAGTGTTTGTGCTGATTTAGCCTATTCATAATAACCTTGCTTTGCTGTTCCTTTAAAGACCTCTTTTAATTCCATTTGCTTCTGGGTTTTTTCTACTTTGTGGGCACCTTTGGCCCTTTGAACTTTTATAAAGTGAACTTTTTTAATACACATCCTTACACTCTGACTAGTTAATCTGTCTGTAAATGTTTAAGAATGCATATACATACAACAATTCAAAATTTTCACACACACAAAAAATAAAAAAAATAAAATTGTGTTTAATTTTATTTTTGTCTATTACATTCTGGTATTTCTGGAACGCTCTCAAAAATTATAGATTCACATCCTCAGAGAATGTAAATTCTGTCCTTTTATTGGCATATTCAAGCAGTACTGAGCATTATCTGTTCAAATTATCTCTATTGTTGAAGTGAGTTCTTCAGCATTAAAAATGTAGTATACATCTAGCAAACCAGACAGAATGCTCAAATAGGCGATTAGAGCAGCACACACAGATATATCAGGCTTTTAATTTGCATGTGAATGACAGAACTCTACTAGCGAGACGTGAGGAGGTCTCTGAATGTAGTCATTTGCCAAGAGCTCTAAGATTGTTTGGAGTGTCAAGGGAACGTCTTTTATTGAGCTTGTCTTCAGGTCTAAAGCAGCTCTGAAGTCTTCTCTCCAACCTATTAGCCTTAAAGGCCATTAAAGTGCTAATACACTTCCCCGTAACTTCAATTGACCGGATGGTAAAATTCTCCAAAAGAAAGTGAAATTAATAAGTTCGCAGCTTTCCACAAAGTCACTGGGGAGTTTTCCTGATTAGGGCATGGCAATTGAAATCCTCTACTATGCGGAATAGGCTTGGACTAGAATGGGGTTTGAGTAACCTGCCCTTTAGGTAGAGCAACTGCTTCATAAATCATGTGCCAGTGATAGTACGGTTCTCTAGTGACAAACGGAGCAGAGCTCAGTGAATCCCATGAGCATCCACATGACCCAGAGCTTCCTACCTTTTGCATCTTTCCACCTCTAGGGCCTCTATTTCTGTGAATCCACAGAGAGGTTGCATACAGAACAGGAACTGCAATTTTGAAAGCCATCTGACCTAAGAATCCTCTCCAAATCATATCTTAGGATGAGAATAGTTAGAGATTGAATGATTCTGTGTCCAGTTCTACTTAACAATTTATATATTTCAGTTATTACCTTAATGATTTTCTCAGCAAATGAAAAATTAACAATGCTTGGAGAAGCATATAAAAAGACTCATTGCAGCCTGTTATTTTATTTTATTTTTATTTTATTTCTAATGTTTTCTGAATTCTACATTGAATGCAAGGGTTTCTTTGTTCCAACATTATTTATTTATATGTTTATTTTTTACTACATTTTCTGTACAAAACAAAACAAAAAACATATGTACAACATTTTTGACTTTCATGATGATGCAAATGACATGCAGCAACAAACATTATCATTCCATATGGCAATTAACATTTGACTTTCATGGTTGCTTTACCCATGTTTTTCACCCATATTTGCTCTCTCAGGTGTACAAGATACATACACAACATACATACGCATACACAAATAGATTTATATATAATTTGATTCTGTGACCACGTGTAAATACCCCCAAAACACCATAACTTGTAGTTGGATAGTGATGGAGCCAATTGTCTTTTGAAGTTGAGAAGTTTCCCAGACTTATTTAAAGATCTGAAAGACTGTGGAGAGATGAGGGATCTTGATATTTCCCACAGTGCTTCACACCTTACTAATAGAAGCACGCTGAAGCGATTATCACAGTAACAGGTTACCACATCAAGAGAAGCTCCCGGCAGGATGAGCAGAATGCATCTGTCGAGGTGAGGATGTGTGGAGACCTCACAAGTGTCACATGGGCATTGGCTTGACATATGAGGAATTGCTCTTTGATCTACACAAAGAGCTGTCCTTTAAGAGATTTGTCTTTCTCCAATACAATTTCCCTCTACATAATTTTGCACATACCTAGATTCACACAATGTCCATATGACATTTAACTATGCAATTTACTATTATTTTTGTTTGTTTGTTTTTTACAATGAATAGAGCAAAATATTACAAGTCTTTTATTAAAAAAAAAATTCATGAACTAATCATTGTATTTTTAAAGAAATCATCAGAATCAAAATTTATTGCCAGGTACACATATGAGGAATTCGTTTTTTTTTTTTCTGACAGAACAGATTAGGTGCAACAGAATGACAGATTAGGTGCAACAGAATGACAGCAATAGGACCAAAATACTCATAATAAAAGAAAAATATAGTGCAAGTAAATAGGGAATAGCAACATACAAACCAACAACTGTATGTACAGGTATATTACAATAGACAGTTTTGAATGTACAGTAGTCAAAATTTAAAGTGGATCAAAACCTTTCATCAAAGTTTTCCTAAAACCTAAAACCAAATTGCATTCTTGTCTTAGGACAAATTTGACAAAACTTATTTGATCCACTTCAAATGTTGACTACTATAGAGGTATATGATGTGAAAGTTCAAGGTAAACAAGTGTGTCAGATAAATAAGTGTATAAGTCTATAAATAGTGTTGTGTTTTCAAAGATTATTGTCAAGTGTTCATAAGATGGATTGTCTGAGGAAGAAACTGTTCCTGCCAAGCCATTCTGTTGCTCAGAGCTCTGTAGAATCAACCAGATGGCAACAGTTCAAAGATGAAGTGTGCTGGATGTTAGTGCTCCAGAGTGATTTTATTAGCCCTTTTGCTCACTCTAGATAAGGATGTTTGTACCAGTGAAAGTTTGTATTGCTTAGCTTTTTGTTTGATTGTTTGTTTGACAATTTTACAAAAATGAAGCACAATTTAGGAAATGTAGATCATTTTTGGGTAACCTTTGTACGTTAGCTTTAGTTGCAGATATTTAGATCTGTTTGTTAATCCAGATGTAGATGTAGACGTACCTGGGCCATGATGGGGAGGGGTAGAACGGGAATCGATCCGCCGTGGCCTCCAGAAGGCCTTCAGAGACTCTGCCCTGTCCAAACTCCAGGGTACCCATCCACCCCCCTCCCAGCTCTATGGACTGTTCACCTCCTCTCCACAACCCTACATGATATTGTATGGAGCGTCTGGAAGCCGCTCCTAGGGAAGGGGCTCTGTCATGTGTCGTCCATGTGCTTCTTTGTTTTTGTTCTGCCACGTGTTTTGTTTCCTGTAACTCCGCCCCTCTTATCAGTGTTCATTCCCCTCCAGCTGTGTCCTCCAGGTGTCTTGTATTATGTCTTGATTAATTTGTGTACTTAAATCATGCTCTGTCCCGTGTTCTACGTCAGTTGTTAACGTTTCTTTAAGTGTTACATGTCCACATTAATCACTGCATATTAGCCGAATTTCTTGTGGCTCCATGAGAGTGTGTAAAGGCTGTCTACACTTACATTTGGGTCTATATATATACACTTACATTTGGTTCTTTCAGAGGAGACAATAGGTAATAATGATGAAATCTTGTGACTCCACACATTTCAAGACTCCATTCTTTACACAATTGCATTTATAATTTATAATTACTAATCCCATTATTAGTATTAGTATTTTGTTTGTTTTCTTCTGAAATGAAATGAATGCAGCATATCTGGATCATGCTCAATTGCTGGTGAGGTCATAGCTCTCAAACTTTCTCTTTTTCATTCGCATTTGTGTGTAATCCCCCATAATCCCAAAAAACAATGGCTCTGCTCTGAGCATAGAATGATTTTATCTGGACCTCAGGGGGATCAATGCTGTGCTGTGATGCCAATGCAATGATGATGGTGTCCATTAATTCCCAGCAAGGTCTCAGATGTGCTAATGGATTTGCTGGAACTCTGTTTTACATGTTGTCTTGAATGTTGATGGGGTGGAGTTCACTCTTCGTTTGTTTCCATACAATACTATATAAATAAGTCCTATACATGTATGGTTTGCCTTGCAATGATTTTTCAAGGGTTCTGCAATACCCATGGGTCCACAATTTTAGTCCCAACAACTGTTCAAGTCTCAGCTTGCAAAGCTTGCAAATTTCAAATAACATTCCCTCTTTTATTATTGCTGTAATCATATAATTTGTCATAAAGTTGTGTAATCATTTCATATTTTATTACTATTTATTTATGTATTTTTTAATAGGACAGTAAATATTTGACATTAAGCAAAGTGGAAGAGAGGGGGAAATTGGATTGAGGAAGGTCTATGAGCTGGGATTCAGTGATCTTTATGATGGTAAAACTTTAGAATAGATAATACTTGTTAACTATTAACTTAGACTTTAATAAATCTCAATAAATCTTAATTTGCTGCTTATTAATAGTTAGTAAGGTAGTTAAGTTTAGGCACTGGGTAGGATTAGGGGTGAAGAATAACCCAGGTGAAAAATAAATATATTTAAATGGTGCTTTTTTTTTAGACATACTTAATATATTTAAATTATACTATATTAAGTGCATATTAAATGTATTATTTTGGAACAACTTTAATTATATTAAGTGTATATATTGTAAATGTATTTTACACACATACACACTTTAATATCTATAAAAACTAATATCTATAAATGCATTATATATTGTTGTGCACATTACAGATATTCAGAGTAAATAAAAAAGTACAACAGCATATATATACCCTTGTTAGAAAAAAAACAACAACTATTAAATGCATTAATAATTCACTTAAAATACAGGTATGTTTACAAATCATTAGTTTTACTAAAATACAATACATTAATACATTATTAAAAAAAAAACAGCAACATTGAAAAAAGTGTTAAAGAGTTATCTTATCCATTTGTAGAACATTTCGGTTATACCTGTATTACTGTAAAGTTCTGGATTTTACACCAATGAATAAATCAAAGTTACAATGCAGTTTTCTAAAAATAAAAATATATACTGAAAAAAAAACAGAGGTAAGTATTATTGTATGTGCAAAAAGACAACGAAGGTAAAAGTTCAAGCAAGAGAACAGAGAGAGATGGAGGGTTTTTTGGAGATGAATGAGGAGATGGTGTATAGGGATGGTGAATAACACATGGAGATGATGGAAGGATGTGGCGAAGAGATGGTGATGGGAAGATGATGATGATGATCCCCTGGAGGCCTAATGTGTTTGGCACATGGCACAGACCCAGAGCTGACAACCCACAGCACAGTCGAGAAAGAAGTCAAGATATAGATGTTGTGGCTGCTGAAATTTGGGGTCCGAGCGATAGAGACAGAGCTGGTCTGAAGGCACAGGCAGAGGGCCGATAGAGCTGAGCACTGGGTGATGACTGAGGAAGAGGGAACCGGTGGGACGTGGTCACTTCTTTGAGTACCGTCATAATACATTACCATTACTCTGTTGTTCTATTTGATAATGTTCAGTGCTTTGCTACAATCTGTATTGTTAAAA
>JAUCMT010000056.1:16292140-16304365 GCA_032357475.1 Enteromius thamalakanensis
CTGTCTGTCTGTCTGTCTGTCTGTCTGTCTGTCTGTCTATCTATCTATCTATCTATCTATCTATCTATCTATCTATCCTTATATATAAGTCTATCCATCCATCCATCCATCCACCGGCCATCTATCAATCTGACTTATTATCAGGTTGTCTGTCCTCCATGTGTAAAATGTTCTTTCTTCATGTCTTATTACTTTTTTTTTTGTTCTCTTTAACATTATCTCCATGTCTGTCCCTCCTTTTTTCTCCATGTCTCCCTTTACAGTATGTCCTGCTCTTCCTTTGTCATTTCCCTTTCTTTTCACAACGGCTGGAAACTCGCTGTCACTTTGACAGATCTATGTTGTGACGGATTTGCGTGTGTATCCATCTATACAGCCATAAAATATTTGTGCGTCCATTTTATGGCTCTGAGGGTCATGAATTTGGAATGGGCCCATCGATGCTTTGTTCAGATCCTTTGGGAGAGAAGAATGCAGTGTGTGTGTGTGTGTGTGCGTGTTTGTGTGTGTGTGTGTGTGTGCAGTGAACATGCGATTCCCGTGTTACAAGTGCACATTAGTAACAAAAGATTGAATGAGTGTGTGCTGTGGACCAGAGTGAGATGTGGCCATTGTGTGATTCATAATTAATGCTATTATTTTCATAATTTATATGAATGGGTACAGTAGTTAGGGGGGCACTTAGTAATCAAGGTTTTGCTGGGTTAATTATGTTAACTGGTTTAAAAAGGGGTCAGGCACATCACTTTACATATACAAATTGCTCTTTTAACAGCTGAGAGTAAATGAGTTTATTTTTGAACTCAGAGGAAGCATTTATGCTGTTATTGTCAAGAAATGATTTCAGTGGTGCTGTTGTATTTAATGTCAAGTGTGTTGCCATGTTGTGAACACCTCCGACTGCACGCTTGGGTTGTTCCGTTCAATAATTAATGGATATAATTATAATTAACGTTATATTTCAGCAACATTTCTCAGTTCTCCCCTGGGAAAAACATTGATTTGGTTTGGGAATGGAGAGTTAGGTGAAGTTTTAAGGGAAAGGAAAGATGGCTGTATAAAAGAGACTAAAGTGTCTGTGCATGCATGTTTGTGAGAGCGAGCAGGACTGTGTTGTTTCCTCTCTACGGAAATCAATCCAAACATGGAGTGCAGGAGCGTTCATTGCTATTCACGCGCGCGTCTGTCTGTATCATATCTTTAAATCTGCTAATTAACCTCATTACAGCGCTTAGCCTGCAGGGGATCCAGTGTAAACCAAAGCATACGCTCATACACACACATAGATTCCACATGAAAACTTCTCAAACTCAATGCATGCTGTTTCTTCAGTTTAATTATGAGAAGCTAATGATTGAATAATTAATACCGTTGGGTCGCCCTCAGCGTCTCACTAAACAGAGGCCAAGTGGTCATTGTGGTCCAAATAGACATGCTCGAAATAATCCAAACAGACACAGACCTCTGTAAAGTGCCGTCTGCCAAAAACATGACCCATGCAACTGAGATTATACCCCTCACTACACAAAGCACGCATTGCAAGCCTTCTGTAGATTTGGACAAAGCCTGATCATGGAACAAAACATCAGAATGCAAGCTCTAACCAGACTAAATCGAGTAAACATGTTTGTTTTTTGCAAGGCACAATGAGGGTGGTCTTCTCGCTTTGGCAGCTCATATAAATGACAGGAAATTGCACTTATTCAAAAACAGGCTTGACTGATACTATGGAACAAAACATTTTAGCATGAGTAAGGTCATCAGAGCCAGTTGTAGGGGCCTATGAAATCTGTTTTATTTATTCCAAATACAATTTTTGCATTAAAATTTTTCTAAATAACATTCTTTATTTTTCCTTTAAATTTCTGCACACTATTTTATTGCTTAAATTAAATGATATTAACCAAAATACTTGTATAATTATGTTAAATTGTGAAGCTTACAATACTAAACAGTAAAAGTTGAACAAAATAGCATTTAAAGGCCCAAGAAATATGTTTTATTTCTTCTTAAATTCAGTTGTTGTTGGTGTTGTTTTCACCAAATTCCACCAGATTTCATCTTAAACATCCTAAACCTCAACAACACATATTTGATTGTATCTATTTGTATCTAACATTCCAGAGATACTGTTTGTGTATATATGTTTTTGGTATATCATGTTGTAAATTGTTCTTGTAAATGTAAAATGTTCTTATAAAAATTTATATTTTTAAAGGGATAGTACACCAAAAAATGTAAATTCTGTGATCAATTAGTCACCCTTGTGTTGACATACTCACAACCAGCATATTAATTGTGGTATAAGAGAAAGCCACTTGAAGACTCAAAGCTCATTAAATCTTTGCTGCAAGTAATAGTAATATTATAGACTGATTTATGGAAAGTGAAGTCATTCACACAAACACCAAACACTTTAATAATACAAGAAACATTCATTAAACAACAGAAGATGTAACATAAAGCACAACTGTACATAACTGATAACAAAAGCTTTTATTTAAACAAAATTGTTGTGTGTGTGCACTTGAATGGGTTAAACCAACACAGTCTCACGAGCAGTTCGTACGTATTTGTACGAGGTGCCAAATTTGTGCCAATTCGTACTAATTCGTACGACCTCACTCGTACGATTTGTCTAAAATCACGTGATGGGTAGGTTTAGGGGCAGGGTTATGTTTAGGTCATTCGTACAAATTCTTACGAATTGCCATCTCGTAAAATATGTACGAATTGCCGTGAGATCAGGTTGAAATGTCTAATAAGTTCCGTTAAAAGCATGTTCTGTTTTATCTGCAACATAGGAACAAGAATCTAGTGCCTAACGTTTTGTTATGCTGGCTGTTGTACATATTGTGGCAGTTTGGAAAATAAATGTTTGGGAAGTGTCTCTAAAAGTTTAATGCTCTATTGTGTTTAAATAGCCATGCTACTGTACACTAAAAATACTGTAACCAATAATGTTAACAAAAGCTCAATTGCTTTATTGACTCACGTTTAATTCTGAGTGCTTCACTTTGCGAGTAAAATGTTATACCAGGTGAGCTACTCAGCAAGTTTACTACAACAGCAGTTAGTCATTCAAATTAAGCATATTATATGATGCAAACAATATGTTAAAGCATTTTGAACTACTTGTGCAAGAAAGTCCGTTTTAAATGATAAACTACCCGCCATAAACATTGATATGTTTTTTGAGTTGGAGAGTTAGCAGCAAGTATTTCCAATAAACCGAGGTTAAAGAGGAAAAAAAAACAGAGAGAGAAAGGAATCTTTGCTCAGTGATGGATGCTAACACACACACATATAGTGCCTTTATGGGAACACATATACGCTCACACCAAAAATAAACATCCCATCACTGAAGCACATCTAACAAATACACACACACACACACACCCACACATATACTGTTTATATAACAGAAGTCAAAATTATACCTCAGGATCCCTCTTACAACACACACAAACACTCTCTCAAGCTGGGTGATTTAGTATCAGCAAGTGACATTCTCAACGGGTACTCGAGCGCAAACACGCCATATGGAGCCTCCACACCTCTCATTACGGGAGCGTGACGGGGAGAAATTATCACCGGGACCAGATTTCATCAAACATACTAAACTGGTGCCAAGGCCAAACATCAGATAATGAAGACACAGCTCAAATGGGACGGCGCCACAGACAATTAATTAAGTAATTAGGCTAATGACTTCTTTACTCAAGTTCTTTTCCTTTGGCTGTAGAAATGAATTAATTAGCACGGGTAATTAAATTAAGCAGGTTGTAATTTCACAGCTGCTCATGTCGGCCTCCTCCCCTTTCTGCTCTGGGGCTAATCAGCGCTAGCTCCAGGTGGGAAAAAACCACTCGGTTTCATCTCTGATGTCTTCTTCAGTGAAGCCTTGGCATGCCACCAAAAACCCCACTCATATGCAAATCGAGGATGCGTGTGTGTGCACTTCGCACGTGTGCGCGGGGAGCACTTTGACATTTGAAGATGAGATTTTTTCTCAAAGGCCTCTCTTGCCTTGAAAGTACAACCTCCACATGCAACTACAGAAAATGAGCAAATAAAATAAATCACACATTACAGAATGATGTCAATAAGGGTTTTGATATAGCCTGGCATCGATGGGCCTATTATAATGAACTAGAGCTTCTCTCATTTCTGGCCTGTACTACAGACGCCGGCAAAATCATTACATATAAAAACAGGCACTGATCAAAGGCCCCATGCTCTGGGAGGAGAGGTATGGGATGAGTCTACCGCCTGTGTGTCTGCAGGATCCGCTCTATTAAAACAGTTTGGGCTCCCTTTCATTCTAGTCTGGCTTCTTAGAGAGCATGGATATAAAGCACAGATGTCTGACAAATGAATGATGCATACAGTGGGGTCCATAATTTTTATGGAAGAAGAATAAGAATAAGAATACTTAAAAAAAACATTTTATATATTTTTTTAAATAAAACTTTTCTCTCATCTAATAAACATAAACCGGTTTGAAGTCTTGCTTTTATAGTTATTTAATAATAATAAGTATTTAATTTAACATTTAGGGTGAATTCAGCTTAATTGGGACATGTTTCACAGTAATCTCAATGGCAAAAACTATTCCAAAGTATTTTTTCGTTTTTACAACAAAAACATTACAATTAATTTTATTTTAAATTCAGAATTTTTAAAAATGAATAATTGTTAGTATTTTATATTTTCTATTATCAAAATAATCATTAGATGCATTGGCTGTATAAATAAAATCTCAATGACTGTCAGATTTTGTATCCCACTGTATGATTAGTGCTCACATAAAATAAACTGGTTTTCTGGTTTGCTGGTTTTACCTAGTTTAAGATGGTTTCCTAGGTAAACTGGTGTTTAACAGCAAGCTGAATTCCCATCCTGTCCAGTTGAATAGTGTACAAAAATAATAGAGCCAATAGAGCAGCTTAACCAGGCTGTAAAGACCAGTGAGAAGGGATTAAGACTTTATGTTTCTTTTAGCAGGGAATGCGCTATTAAATTAAGACAATGCATTTGTGCAACTTTGAACACGTTTACTCGTGTGCTACTGTGTCCCACAAACAATAAAAAGCACTAAAGCAGTATAACATCAACTTAATAATTCACAATTATTTATTTTTCTCACCAACCCTGGGTGTCAATATCAAATATATGCTACAACAATAGATGAGAAAAAAAGATTATAGAGGCAGGATGGGAAACTGAAGCATATAACCCATGCAACAGCCATTCCCTATGATCTGTACACCATCTGTGATTTATTTATCTAGGAATGGGCGGCGCAGTATCACATACAATGTTCACAGACATATGAATTGTGATGCATGAAATTTAAAGGATGATGATTCTTCAGATTCTCTTTCCTGCTGCCTCCCCATGAGAATGAACGCACATCTGGACTTATGGCCACAGCTCAGTGCTTCCAACTACAAACACACACAGAGACTTAAATCTGGCTTTTCCGGTCTGTTCTAACTGATTTTCTAAAAGAAATTCATGCTAAGGGTCTTCAAACACACTTCTTCGCCATCACCTCCATCCCAGCATGCACCGGGGAATGGTCGGATCCTAAGTGCAGGAACAATTTGCCTAAATGTGGTAAAAATGAGCAGGATAAGTGTATTGGGGCAAAGGGAGGGGGGTCTGTCTCTTGGCAGTGATGCAGCTAGTAAATCTAAGTTAAAAAGACGCAGTATCTTTCATCACTTTCGCAGATGGAGACTGGGTTCATCTTTTATATGGTTGCATGTGAATGGGAAGCAATCGCTAAAAAGGGAATGACTGAAACACACAAACTTTTGAAACCACTGCAGACCGAATAACCACCTTGAGTGATAGCTAAGAAAAATATTTTCACAATTGTAACTGGAAGCAGACTCATTATAAACACTGATTTCTTTTTCTAGCATATCACAGCATTATACTGTATCACAACACTAACAAATACATGGCACCAACACACAAGGTTGCATTCACACAGCAGTCAGTCCTGCCTTACATTCTTAGATACTTGGAATAAGTACTGTTACAGATTTACAGAAATGTAAATGTGCCTGCGTGGTGCCTCGGCCTGGCGGGGTCAGTCACGCCTCCCGTCCAAGGCATGTAAGCTTTGGCAGGCTGCTATGACCTTGCACGCTATGGCAATGCTGCAGGTCTACCAGGCCAAGGCATTAAAACAGCTGCATGAGAGGGGATATGATCAAGGGGCAATGCAAGAACTTCGCTCTCCGGGCACCAAAAGTCGCAGCGCATGCCCTTGGTCAGGTGATGTCCACTATTGCGGTCCAGGAGCAACATCTCTGGCTGAATCTGGCACAGATGCCAGACGCCGACAAAGCTTGCTTTCTCTTCGCCCCCATCTCCCAGGTTGGCCTCTTTGGCGACAATGTTGAGGACTTAGCCCAGGAGTTCTCAGCAGTCCAGCGGCAGGCCGAGGTGATGTAATACATCACACAACGCCCCACTGGCGGCCCATAATCAAGCTGGCTGCAAGTGTGGGGTGCTGCATGCAACTCAGGGACCGGCCAGAAACACCCGCAGAGCTGCAAAGCGTTCCTGAGATGGGCAACCCGGAGGTGATGTGGATTGTTGTTCGGGCGACGTTGACATCTGTCCCCACTCCCAGAGGAGGAACTGGAGGTTTTGTGCACTCAGTTGCAGCCGGCCTACGGGTCACATTTTCACAGAAAGAGCAATTTTTTCACACCTCCGGGCCCAGTTCCCAGAGGTTCCCATCTGACCCAAATGTTTTTGTCTCCTCAGATGCTGACCTGGAGCACTGGGATCCAGGGAGACATGTAAGTGCTGCTCAGAGAAGCCAGACTTTTCTCCAGGACATTCAGCTATCTGGGATCAGTCCCTGCCCCTGTCCCCTTATAAGATGCCCCTCCGCTGGCACGGTGATCAACGTTTCCTTGATTCCCCTAGCGACTCGGCTAGGAGCCTGGATAGCACTTCCCAGCCCCTTGCAGTGGTTTATACAGACAGTACTCCTCGGCTATGCGATTCAGTTTGCCAGGCGCCGCCCTGGTACCGCGGCATTCAATGCGCCACAAGCACATGCTGGTCCGGACAAACAACATGCCGGTGATAGCATACATCAACACACATGGTGCTCTACGCCGCATGTCACTACTCGCCCGCCCTCTGCACCTGTGGAGTCAAACGTGGCTGAAATCAGTGCACGCTGTTCACAGCCGACAAGCTCTCATGGCAGTCCACCCACCCTGAAGAATGGCGGCTCCACCCTCAAGTAGTCCAGTTGATCTGGAGCCACTTCGCCTCACCCGAGTCTGCGCACTACCGGCTGTATTATTCCCTCAACAACTCGCTACTCCGCAGGGATGCACTGGCACACAGCTGGCCTCCTGGGCTCAAGTGCACCTTTCCCCAAGTAAGCCTCCTTGCACAAACCCTGTGCAAGATCAGGGAGGATGAGGAGCAGGTTCTGCTGGTAGCGCCATACCGGCCCTCCAGGACCTCCAGGACCTGGTTTGCCGACCTCATGTTCCTCGCGGCAGCCTCTCCCTGGAAGATTCCCTTGAAGAAGGACCTTCTTTCTTAGGGGATGGGCACAGTTTGGAACCCGTGCCCTGATTTTTGGAACCTGCACGTCTGGTTCCTGGACGGGACGCGTCAGACCTTTCCGGCCTTTCAAGTTCTGTGATAGATACTATCTCTTAGGCAAGAGCTCCCTCTACGAGGCAGGCTTACGTACTGAGATGTTTGTCGACTCGTGTTCCTCTCACGGAGAGTACCCACAAAGATGCACAATCGCAGTAGTGCTTTCTTTTCTGCAGGAGAAGTTAGAGTGCAGGCTGTCCACTTCGACTCTCAAAGTGTATGTTGCTGCCATCATGGCATTTCACGATGCAGTGGAGGGTGCATCCCTCGGGAAGCACTAACTCATAGTAAGGTTCCTTAGAGGTGCACATCAGGTAGACTGCACCTCATACCCTCTTGGGACCTTGCCGTTGCCCTCCATTGACATTGACCGGAGCATCAGACGCTCCCAGCAGCACTTTATTTGCTATGGTGGACACCAGAAAGGGAATGCTGTCTCCAAACAGTCAACTCAACAAGGAGATCTCATGCGTTGGCTCACGGCACCTCACTAGCAGATATCTGTAGGGCTGCAGGCTGGGCGACCCCGAATACCTTCGCAAGGTTTTATGACCTTTGCCTAGAGGCTGTGTCCTCCCGTGTCTTGACTGAAGACACCAGGTGAACGGGAGGCCGGCTGGTGTTGGCTTGCTGCACCATTTCCTCGGGATCCGTGCGCTTTTTTCTCAGTGTTCCCGAACCTGAGTCCACCTTGCCCTGCAGTCGGAACTAGAGTGGAGTAGCTCCAGACTGTGCTCCCAGGATGTTGGGAAGGTTACGTGCAGACTCAGACTCAAGGGTCAGGGCCTGTTCCATGTGTGTTCCGATATGTAACATCAAAGTGATTCGACTGAAAGGGTAACATCTAGGTTACAAACGTAACCCACATTTGCTGAAGAAGGGAACGGAGACATTACACTTTCATGCCACGACTCTGACTTGCGGTGACGCTGCCTCGGCTCAGTGAAAACCTGCATTTAAATATTAGTCACTGTTCTGTTAAGGAATTAAATATTAGTATCTAATTATCTATTAAAATATTAAAATATTAGTCGCTACTGATCAATATATTAAAAGATTAATTATTACTCACGATTGGTTTATCTGAAAAGAGATTAGTTGCCAGAGTAAGTGATTCTCAAAAAGTATTAATGAAAATATGATTGGCTGTTGCACTAGAAATATCTGAAGATCAGACAAAGTTTATTACAAGCAAGAGCAGTTGTCAGTGTGTCTAATGTATTTTACCTTTTACCAAATGCTGATTTCTCCAAAGGCAAGTTTGTTCTTGGGTCAACTGAATATATAATGTCATTATAAAATTTGATTGAGAAATGCAATATACCAATAATCAACTGTTTGGTGTTAAAAAACAAGTTTCCTGTTGCATACTTAGCCCCATCCACTAGCGAAAGCTTCTTTATCATACAGTAGTACTGCTTATCAGGACAAATAAGAAATTAGATGTTTGGAGGCATAAGACAAGGCCCTGCCACAATATGTATAATATTTATGATTATTTCCCTTTACATTTGCACCACACTTTTTCTCTCTACACACAGCCCTGACTAAAAATGGTGTTAATCAAGTTTCCGTTTCAAATGGCAAAATGTGAGATGCATGGGGTGGGGGAGGAAGTTTTCCTGATATGGTAATTTGAAGCAGATATATCATTTTGTTAATAAAATGCTGAGGCCTGTGATTAACTGGCGCTCACTGGAGATAGCACGCTGATTAATTTCACCCTCTTCAGCCAATGCCAAGGTCCTTACACTTTCCCTCGTTGTGCTAAGGGTGAAAATTAAATCAGTTCCTCTTCTAAATTTTTCAATAACCTTGTGCCATTTTCCCCATGTGACATGTGTTCCCAAAGAGACAAAAGCCTTCTTAGGCTCTCAGAAAAGAAAACAAAAGCTACATAAAATGATTTTTGTGACCCATTATTGTTAGCACACTGGTTTTTAAGGTTCACTACACCAAAACAACAGAGCGGAAACATATTTTCACTACTGTCTTGACAAAAATAAAACCTTCTAAACAAAAAATCAAAGCCTGTTTCCACCAGCCTGAAACCTGTAATGATGAATACAGGTAATTGGGCCTTTCAATATGGTATCTCCCTGGGTATACCTTTGTCAATAAACACACTGCTTACACCATTGCTGAGAATAATAAAGATATAAATAAAGCTCAAACAAACCACCCACATTAAAAAGTAACGCTCTGTACATATATCAATATCGCTGCGTTTTTGAGGACGAGTCTAGGTATTTACGATATAGGCAACACAATGAGCATAAGAACCGAGATGATTCCCTAGTGAAACATAAGCAGTGAGTAAGAAACACACACCAACACTCGCACAAACACCATTTACTCTTCAACTGCCTTGCTAAATTCCATATATTCAGGTTTGAATCAGCAAACATGTTATCGCCCCTGGATTCCAGGCTCAGAAAATTGAATTTCTGCATGCACTTTTATCTAGAAAAATGAAGGCAATAATGAGAAATGGGAAATAATAAGCGGAATACAATAAGCAAACGGCAGATCATTAAGGTGGCATTTGCTTGTTGATGCAAGCAGGGAATAATCAAGATCGTACCTTAATGACATTATACTGTCATAAGAATCACAGAATGATCAAATTACAGGATTTAGTTAATGAAAAATGGAAGGACCAACACAAGTCTTTTTTCATTCCAGAAACGCTGCACTGCACGTCCCTAAACCCACTCAGAAAAAGTCATGGGACATTACAAGGCTGAAAGCTACACGTCCTTATGCAAAACCTTCATCGCCCTTATTGCCGGACAACGTTGTAAAGCCATCATCCTGTTTATAGAGGTTTAATTGAAGGCAGCATAAAACGATAAACTAAGAAACATGCATGGTTGACTTCTCCAATTCGAGCCATAAATCATTGTGATGTTCAGACAAGTCAGCCAGACACAAATTCAGATGATAGATGACCCATTTAACTTTGATTTTTGAGAGCAATGAGCTCTCCTGCAATAGCTCACACTGAGTAATGCCGCAGATACGCGGGCAGGAGGCGATGAGAAATCCCCTTTCCTCCGTGCCGCGGATGCTTCGGAATAATCGCACAAATGACCATTATTAAAATGCTGTGGTCCTGCTCCGGCACACCGCCGGTGAGAGAGAGAGAGAGAGGATTTGCATTAGCAGGCTGTAATGTTCTGATGATTTGTGATATAAAACAGTCATCAGCAAACTAATTTATCAGCCCCTGTATCTATAATGATACATGCATATACGCAGCTATAAATATTAGTATAGCAGTACAGACAGGCCAAGATGAATAAATCAGGAGGTTGCACGTGGTTATACAGTACGAGGATGCTCTCGATAATGTTTTTACTATGAAATCAACCTTGTATGATCAACAAAAAAGGAATAAACCCCATTTAGTCGGCACACAGTTATAGAAATTAGATGCCGCCGGTAAGCTTAGAAGTCATTACTGTTTCATATCTCCTCTCACTGCGCTTTTAAATGAGCGAGTGTCCTGTGCCTATTGAAGCCGGTCAATTATTCATTCTAGACATGCAAAAGCAGTTAGTAAAGTAGATAAAACTGTCAGTGTGCCACCGAACACAGGAAATTCCTGCTGGTGGCTCTCTCTGCTCACTGCTGTGTGTGCGTTAGACAGAAAAGAGAGGAGCGATTCACTGAGCAGGTATTCTAATGCAAGGCCAGAGGAGGGAGAAAGAGGGGAAGAGAAGGATTGAGAGAGAGGGAAGGAGAGAAAAGCTGCTCTCCCTGGGGGACCTGTTTAGCCACACGCTGTAATGCCAGACTTTCAGTCTTGTTAGTAAGCAGTCTGCCAGGATATGAGGCAGGAGAGCTTCAAGAACAGTAAACATTAAATTGAATTCATTAACAAAGGCCACCATTTGCTGCTGGATGAAAGGTCCCAATGCCCAGCTCAAACCACCCCCCCACCTTGCTCCCTACTAAACCTTCTATGTGTCACCTGTTTTATTCATCAGTCTTTTGTTTGTGCACGCAGCTTTGTTTGCCGGCTGCCGAAGAGCTGCTTGGTTAATTTGGCTTCTGTTGATGAAGGGTTTCCAGGTCTTCCTGGAGGCCACCGTCCCTTGGCACATCTAATTGTCAGCAGACCTGCAAACAACTGTTGTGTTCTTAGATATCTGACTTCAAATGCAGTATCCTAACTGAAATAGAGCATTAGAAGTGATTGATATGAAATGCCCTACGTAGTCAACAGCAAGCGGACACAACTAAATATCAGTGAAAGAGCAAGAAAGACTTAACTCACATACCGTGTCCCAAATGATACACTCTATATGCTATGGGCAGTCGTGGCATAAAGGATAGGGAGTTGGACTTGTAACCCAAAGGCTGTGGGTTAGAGTCCCAGGTCTGGCAAGGATTGTGGGTGGGGTTGGTGAATAACCAGCGCTCTCTCCACCTTCAATAGCAGGATTGAGGTGAGACCCTTGAACAAGGCACTGTTACCCCCACTGTTGTCCACTGCTCTGTGTGTGTGTGTGTGTGTGTGTGTGGACAGGTTTTTATATCCCCGTGGGGACCAATTGTCCCCACAAAGAT